>OX454416.1:600000-760100 GCA_949715475.1 Microchrysa polita
CCATACATTGAACGAAAGCACGCACAAAATTTTATCCTAGAAAAGAATAAAATAAATATGAACTTGGTATAGATGAGCCTTTCTAAACCATTTTGTATAAAATTTATCTGAGTTTTGGTATAAAACGCAACGAAAAGAAAAGTTCATAAGAACTTTGATAAAATTTATACCATTTTTGGTATACACTGACTTTATACTTTCAACGTTATAAAAATGTATTCTAAAATTGGCATATATAACTTTATATGAAAAATGGTATAAATAATTTTATCTTTTATCCCAAAATTTGTTACCGTGTAGGCGAGCAGAACTCTAAATCTTCAAAATAAACAATCTATGTACATTGTATTAAAAGAAAAATATTCCCAGTTGTTCCAAAATACTTTTTTTCATAATTTGTTTAGTGAAAATATGCCGACCTTAATTGCAAATCATAATTTAACTTTATTTCCCCCCCTTGTCGGCGGGTTCACAAGCGAGGAACCCATGGGCACAGTCCCTCCAGCTCCCAGTCACTTAAACCCAGGTCATTCTCTTTAAAATAAGTTATTTATTAACATTAAAACACATTGGACTAAGGCCGCAGATATGTTAGTGACATCAAATTTGCAAGACCTTCACTGAATTTTTGTTGTTGAGGTGTTGAGATCAACAACACGCTCAGTTGTGTTATTTATCCCCATAAATGGGTACTCGTTTAACATCACATGGGTCGTGAGTTCGAAAACACCATAAATCGAATTCGTTCACGGTGAGACTCGAACCCACGACCCTGTGCACCGAAGGTATGCACAGTAACCAATACACCAACCGGACTACATTACAAATATTTTGCACAATTTTTCGATAATATAACCATCGACAAAGGATACCCTAATAAATTATCACATCGTTATAAAAACCTACAGACATATCAAAACAATTGAAAAACGAATATTTTTCCAAAAACTTATTGAATTCCTTTAAAATGGGTATCATAACATTGAACCAAGCACTGTGGCTTGCGCCCAAACATAAAATGTTTCCCAGCCAATAGTGTAATATATATGCCCATGCCTATAAAATTAAAAAGACCGTGATACTTAACGACATCTTCCTTTCGTCGCACCATACAATTCGCGGTAAGTGGACTTTCCAGGTTCTAGCCCAGGACGACCATCATCACCTTCTCCGATAGCTCTATAAAAATCGCATAAAAATGCGGCAATAAATTGATCCCGAAACTTATTCACGCGCATCCCGTCATTGCCGCATCTAATTTAAAGGCTCAAGTCGGAGGTACCTATTGGAGGCACACCATTAAATCGTAAAATATCGTTAAAAAAAATACACATACATATACTAAGGAGCAACAACCCGAAAAAAGGACAATTTACGGCGCCACAAATCTCATCCGTTGGTCAATTATGGTGGCGTTTTCGTATAAGCCAAAGGCAAGTGTTTGTCAGATGTGTGTATGTAGTGTGTGGTGTTGGGAGTTACCGCATTACTACGGCGGATTTGGTACTGCGCTATTTTCTGAGTGTTTTTATTTAGGATTTTCTGTCTTAAGGCGCGTTTAGATGGCATCAAACTTGTTTGCATCCAACTTTTCCCTCAAACTTATCCAAGTTGGAAGGCTGTTTACACGTACGATATTCTCTCAAACAAATCCTATCAAACAAATCCTATCCAACTTGTTGGCCTTGTAAACAGTAGTTGAAAGTTGGAGCGGTCGTAAAACGTTATCAGTTTTTGCAATACGTATTAGTTCAGGAAAAATATATTTGCTTTTTCTTTTATTTTTTCGTGAATAATTTAAACATTGAAGGAAACATGTCCGAATGAGTATATAGCGTGCTCCAAAAGTCAACGGAACGCCAGAATTGGATGATAGCGCACAGATATTGGTAATCAGGTGCATTAATTCTTTATTATTAGAAAGTATATTTATATTTCGATTGGACTATAATCAATGCATCTCAAACAAGTTGTCCAACTTCTGTTTTCACGGTGGATTTGTTTGAATGCTCGTTCCACTTCAAACTTGTTGTCCAACTTCTGTTTACACGATGGATTTGGTGTCCAACTTGTTTGAATGCTCAAAAGTTGGACGACACATCCATCGTGAAAACAGTGCTTTAGACACCTTGGGTAGATGTTTTTTTTAGCTTTTACGCTATTTTTTTGACAATGACAATCGATAACTTCTCACTACCAATTCGAAAAACAGTATACGGTACGTAAGTGTATCCTCCGCAAAATGCCGCCACTATCAGACGAGGATGAGAGACAACGATCATAGGACATGAAAATTGCCACTACAGGCAACGCCTCTAACAAAAAAATCCTTTTCGCGTATGATTTAGGCGCGTCGGCATATTTTGACGCTGTTGATAGGAGCCGCTGATAATGACTTTTTGTTTATAATTGGATTAGTACAGAAGAACCGGAGGACACACATATCACAAGTATTTGGGAATACCATCGGACCATGACCCACCGCAAGTCAATTGACGCGCACTCGGTATGTCTAATACATACCGGACATAGCAACACTATACACATCGGACTTTTAGTGTGGGATCAATCGAGTCCAATTAGTTTTGAACCCGACGAACTCTTGACACTAATTAATTGCCTTAATCCGACGATTAAGGTATGTCCAAGATGACAACGCAGCGGCGGGCCGGACCATTCGACCGTTTTGGTTTTATTTTGGGATTATTGAGGTGATATGCATTTTTTTGTTTGTTTAAAATTTGCGACACAAATCCAATTTGAGAGTAGATTGCATCAATATATGTATGTATGTTTGGCTGACATTTGGGAACAAGGGAGAGCATGCGATTATAATTGTTTCCTAAAAATAATTGTTTTGATTTATAATTTGGTGAGAGTTCGAAATTGAGCCGAATTAATTTCAATTTTCTTCGTTAACTTCAAAACCTTCAAATAGCTAGTTCCTTGTAATATTAGGGTGTCGGGCCGCGCCTTGACAGTACACTGTAAAATCCTAATTTTCAATACGAAAGGTATTGGTTCGGGGTCAGGGATCGTTGGCCGAGTTATCGAAAATATTCCAATTGCATACAGCATAAGGTGTAATTTTCTCGCTCAATTAAGCTTCTAGAGTAGGCATGTCAATATATAGGCCGGTGGGTCACATGCGGCCTACCTCGCAATTTCGTGGGGCTTGCGGCGAAAAAATTGGAAAGGTTTAGTTCAAGTTTACTTGTCTAGAAGTCGTTGGCTTTTGAAAGCTGAAACTTTTAGAAGTCTTTCTCTATTTACTACAAACGTAATATGCTGACGGTTATTCGAGGTAGACTTGTGTAAGGCGGCCCCTTGTTTTTTTGTACAGAATAATAAGTCCCTTTATGAAATTTGTTTATCCCGAAATTCCGTTTTTGTTGTTGGCTTTGTTATCTTAGTTATATGTGACAGATTACTTGCAAATCTGTCAGCTTATGGGACAAGGACATCTTGAATTGAGATTTGATTGAAAATGTGACCAAATTTTAAGTGCCCCTAAAATCCAGTATTTGGTGAGTTAACCGCCTGAATGTGAAATTTAGCAAACATAATAAGTTAAGCCCAAGTTAGTTCGGAAATTTGCTTTTGCGCGCTTATCAAGCTTTAATAGTATGCATTTATTTCACACCACCAGAATTTTTTGTCTTCTTTAGCCACCTTCTTGCTCGACAATTTTGGCTTGAGGTTATGGGCATTTCGAAATTTTCTTAAAGTACATTTTCAAAAGATGGTATATCTCATGGATATTTATATAATCTTCAAATTTGTAATATTCCGGTTATTGAATTGTAGTGCGGCCCTATAGCTCATTTAGTGCGGCTCCTATTAGTGGCTACTGATATTCAAACTATGACAAAAAAAATTTCGGGAGAAAAAAGTCATAGCCTGAACGAGGTAGACAAATGCAAAGTTTTACAATTTTTCCGATCTCTTGTCAATGAGTACGTTTTCAAAACATCAACATTTGATTAGCAGGTTTCCGTTGTTTTTTAACCCCCAGTTCATTTACGGTTTTTTTTTTAAATCTGATTCCTCAAATTTAGTTAAGGATTTTGGAGTGGTGCCGAAGGGTATACCAGCAGAGATATATCTGCTAAGTTGTATTAGATTCAAGCTGTATGTGTGTCCTTATGGGCATGTATCTGATTTTTCGACGATTCATATTGCAATATCATATCATGATAAAGCCACAAAATCGATACCCGGTAACCGGTAAAAATATTCATAATTTTCATGCATGTCGAATTGAACCAAGAATCTACATGAATTGCAATCGGACCTGCAAATTAATTCTTAATTTCACCTTACCTACATTGTTCGTTTATTGTGAAAAAAAAGACACCCGATTCGCATACGTATTAGTCCTTTAGTGGATCTCAATGCCTCTGCCTATACAGTTCATTCCTTGCGCGATTAACAAATGTTTCGCCAAATTGTTCAAATCAAACATGCATACGTTCCTCACACATATGGTGGAATTATTTAGAGTGGAGCGTTTATCCACGACTGAAAGTCTTCCTCATAATTACATGCTTGCCGAATTCCTTTCCAAGTGGTTTTTCATTGGATCCTGCAAACGGAGTATAATTTCGGGGATGCGATAATAACTGAGTCGATTGTGTGTGTTTGTAACAAAAAAGTTTGCGTCGTGTTGATCGTCGACACTCGACTGGCGGTGGACTGAAGTGGGCCATATTTTCAATAAATTCCATGCAACTTGCACTGTATAATCGAAATGTATAGTAAGTAGATAATTAGGGAGAAGAGTTACCATAAACGTTTCAATGAACTTTATAGACTTATCGAACTGAACACGAAAGAGTATTTTAAAATTTATTTCGAGATTTTATTTAAAAAGTTGTAAATTGTCATAAGCATCAGCCGATAGGAACCCTTGCGATTGAATATCTTTTATAGACAAAAAATTATGTATATCATGAAAACCAAATGAAAACTGTTTAGGAGTAGCAATACCTATATACGATGCTGGTATATTTGGTGCAATTCGGCTCGTACCATATCCTTAGTTTTGGAGGTCGCGAGTTAATTGGAGCTTGGCTTGCCATATGTACATATTATTTCTAGAAAAAAAAATATAATAATAGGTTTGCAAGCATACCAATCCTTTTATTGCAATAACAAATGAATGACACAAAATGACCCATGTACATCTGACAAGTTGTTCCTTGACGGGCATGTTTTGTATACATAATTACTATACTACTTTATGTTAAACAGTGCAATTTTACTTTGTAGTAGACGCAACCAAGTTTTAGCAAATCGCACAAAATCGTCTATGGCTTTGAAATCTTTAAGGGAATTCGCTCGCTTTCCGTACACGAAACAGTATATCACAATCTTGCTATAAGTGTTTTGGGCGTATGTTTAAATAATCGGGTCAGGTCGCGATTGTCACTTTAAAATATTCTCCTAAATCTTTTGCGTACGGTACGCGGCCAAATGTTGGTACCAAATTTAAAATTACATAAACGGCATGTGTTTCTATAACTCTCAAATAAATTTGCCAGAAAATATTTTTACGTTATTTAAGGCGGAATAGTCGTAGTCCACATTTAAGCAGAAATAATTCCCTTAAAGAATGCATGAATGAGCATTTAGTGAAAAAAATTAATTCAGGAGCCTAATTAAAATACAATGTCAAATAAAATATAAAAAATATCTAGTAGCAGTGTAATTCAAATTTATTTTTAAAAATATGAACGTCTGTGAATTGTACAATTAATAAAGATTTCTATTCCTAACTATGAACTATGAATTTCGCCTTTAGTGTCAAGCTCTCATTTGTGTTGTCCTTAATGCTAGTAATCCGTTTCCCGGGCGAATATGTAAATATAAATAAGTTTTCATGTCCTACACTTGATCATTAATTTTGTAGCATAACCACTTTATTTTTAGCCTTCAAGACTCGAATTGTTGTCCCCAGCAATACACCTAAAAACACTATTCCGATCATACTCCCAATAGTAATCAATCTCGCAGTATCAATGTTTTCCTTTCGTTCATCTTCACAAAATGATGAGCACCTTTCCGATTTCAGAATCCAACTGAAAGGTTTTTTCTTCATCTCCCAAACATAGTAGAGATCACCCCTACAAACGGCTAAAAAAGGATGCTCAAATCCACCGCGAACCGCACTGTCTTCAAAAAATGTCCACACTACAGAACCACGAATGTAACTAATGAACGAACCATTCTCCATTTCGTACAATTGCCACAAAATGCACGCAACATTTTTACCGAGGCAATGAATGGATACTGATGGAAAGGGATCGCATTGAATGGCAATATTCATTCTAACAGCTTTATGTGCATTTGCGGCATTTGGTAATCCCAATAAAATTGTTGCTATCTCTGACTCTAGGTCATAATTGTAAAGTCGGCTAAATAAGCGAACCTCAAAAGTTCGATTGCATATGTCGAAAAATTTAGCGTAGGAATGATTTGAAAAATTGGGTCCACACCTGAGCTCGTCCTTTTGATAGAAATCAATTAGATTTCCACGGTCTTTGAATAAAGTTGCATCGCAAAACAAGGGAAGGGCGGTGTATAATAGAACCTGATAGTCGTACATTGCGAAATGAAACTGAATAAAATTATGAAAATGTCCTCGGCTATGCTATAGGACATGCAAGTCATTATATTATGCAAATGAAGGTCGCAAAGTATTAAAAGTGTTAGGTCACGATTTACTTTAATTCTCGAACGTGGTATTAAGGGAACACGGAGCTGAAGTATTAAGAGTATTTCACGGTCTATAGTGGGCAAAGTAGTGCATAATTTAATGGGCAACGATAATACGGCAATTATTAAAGGTTACAATGTATTGGAATGGAAACTTTTTTAAAAATTTCGATTTTTTATGTATGTAAATTGAAATTTAAAAAAAAAATCGCATTTTTATGTTTGAATAGAAATTTTTCAAACTTTCGCATTTTTTGGGTTTTTTAGAAAATTATTCAAAAACCCCGTATAGAATCGATTTATTTCGATCCATCTGTCCGTCCGTCAAATATGTACAATTAACAATCGCACCAATGAAATCTATTACACGCAATGATCATTATTACGCGCTCTTGTTAATTTCATGTACGGAAGGATGACAAATATTACTATGACAACACTATGCAATAATAATTATTACAGATCCAGTGGTGAAAATTACCTCAAACGCAAAAAATGTAAATGTAAAATGTAAATATCATGTAATGATTTTTGTCCTTATACTGCAATCATTGTTACAATAGGCCAAAACCAGAAAAAATATAACTGTTATCAATCCTATCGGCAAATTCAAATGGGGGGATAATGGGGGTCGTTGATCGGAGCCACTCAATGTTTCTCCCAAAATAATATTAAACTTATTGGGAATACTTGTACGATATTTTACGGCTGAACTAACATTCTTTCAAGAGTTATTGGGCTTTTGAAAAAGGTATAAAATGAAAAAGTTCTAATTTATTTTTAAGCTAGCGCCGAATCATTGAATAGATCTCTAATGTGTTATATATCATTGCAAAGATAATTTTATGTAGTTTTTTTCGTTCTCAGACTATTTTTCTATATCTTTTATCGTTTTTTAAATCCTCCCAAAAAACCGAAAAATGACCCCCATTTCCCCTTTCCCCCTTTTTTAAGGTTGCGGGCCCCCAATCGGCTGGGACTTTTTTTCCCATAATCTGGGGGTCGTCACCAACCATTCTGCAACAAAAATCCGATGTAGGATTTTTGCCGACCAAATATCTCATTTTTCACACGGAACTTGCTAAGTGCCCTTTCAGTCCCAATGATGCCATATGGCATCATGCTCTAATTTGTTAACTATAGTGCTTAACATTTTTTTTTAAAGAAAATATCATAAAAGATACCTACTGAACGACATAATGTTGTTAGAAAAATTCTACGCTTAAAATCCATAATTTGGGCATGAAAGGGTTAATGATTCCCTAGATCTAAATATAATTAGAGCCTAAGAATAGCACAAGATATTTTCAAGATATTAATTTAAAAAAAGCACCTTTCACAATTGTGAAGTTAAAATTAATAGACATTATGCAAATTGTGTCGAAGCTTATAACCAACTCGTATTCGTATTTAAAAAAAGCTTCGTTGCAAAAATACATAATTCTTGATATTAGATTTTATAATTTTTACATCTCAAAACTTTTGTTATCAATTACACATATGGACAAAAAAATAAGTACACCTTTTTGAACCATTTTATTCCTGATTTTTATTGCATTTATTATATTGTAATAATCGAAATAGATAGTCATTATAAAAACTGGATACAACAATGACAAGGAACCCGAAAAAGAGGATGGCTCCCTTCCCCGAATGGTTCTCTGTCCGGATCGGTATAAACTTTGATAGTGAGTTTGGTCAAAATAATAAGTAAGACATCGTTTTTTAACAGTTTCCGACTTTTTATCGGGATTTGTGTTTTCTTTCCTTTTTAGTGTGCGTCAAATTAAAAGCAAAAAATACTTAAATGGCGAAAAGCGCTCATTAGGCCCACAGAAAGGAAGTACCATATAGTAGAAGAAGTACAGTAGAAGTACCATAATAGTCCTTAATGAGACCCTCAATGATAACTCACAATCAATATGGCGAAAAAAGGTCCCCTGACATTATCGATACTTATCGCGGGAAGTATTGGAAATATTTCATTTCTCCGAAAAGTTAATGGAAAACTACAATAAGTAATATAATTTTGGTGAATAGATTCGAAGTTTCGAAGTGTAAAAAATATGGACGGTGCGATCATTTCCTCCTTGGCCGAGACCAAACACAGAAAAATCCGCAATATTTTGTTTTAGTGATGATATGATATGATAAACGACCCCTTTCGTAATATACTTTTTTATATATACTTTGTCTCTCAGAAAAATAAATTTTATCAACGCTATATTAAATCACTTTTTTCAACGGGGCCAAATATCATGGTCAATGTTTTTTTTTCATAGTTTGGTGTCATTCAAATGCATCTAGTAACCGTTACGGTGATACATATCTAGATTTTTTTTGGAGAATAATGGACAATATGTATGTCGAGAAATAGTAAAAGAAACGAAATTCTCGACGAATTGGAGCAAGAAGATTTATTTATACTAGTTTGAATTGAATTAGTCAAAATGTACTTATTATTTTGTCCAGCCTTTTTTAGTTTTATTTTAAATGGTTAGTGTATATATTATATAATTCTTCTCCAATTAGGGAACAAAATATCATCAAACGCTGTAGTGTGAAGAAAAAATTATTTGTCCATATGTGTACATGTTGCATTCAACAAAAAAAACATTAATAGTGTTTTTTTCAATAGATCATAATTACAATTCTTGTAAGATTATGTTTTTTATTTATTTTTCAAGTTAATTAGTAAACAACACTGCTGAACGTGCTGTTGATCTCAACACCAAAAAAAAAAAAAGAGTTAAGATCTTGAAAATGGGATGTCACTAACACATCTGCGGCCTTAGTCCAATGTCACGCCTGTTATTTTAATTTTTGTTGCTCTCTATTGTTGAATTTAAGGCTTTTTATTTTTAGCCAGTTAACTATTTCCTCTTCTTGGTCTGCATTCCGCTTTTCCATTATGGAAGCACGTAATGTTTTCAAATCAGCGAAATTGCCAAACATAATTTCACTTGTTTCGTAAGGTTTATTTGTGCTTGCCTCTTCGAAAATTCTTTTCAAATCATTCATATTAAAAATATTTGGACGCTTCATTTTTCGTTCAATCACAGAATGCATCAAATCACATTGCATGTACAAATGTCCTGACACCAAAAATTTTTAGCTCGTTTAATTCTAAATTTGCAAAATCAAATAGTATACAGTGATCGGTCCATTTTAAATTCACAAAGTTCTTTTTAAAAAAGGTTATACAAACTCTAATTTGATTTTTTTTTAATATTGTGTATAGTATTTTAAATGCATCGATCAACACTGCACCAACCAACTACTAACCATCCTTTGGGACATTTAATGGCAAAGATAAGAGAGGTAAGAAAGACTTCTTCGGAGGATGTCGCTAGGCTGAAACGTCACATAGAAAGAGAGTCAAATTAATAGAGCATTATATTAGCGAAACGTCCAATAAGAAGTAATTATCGGGAAATTTAAACATCATGCATTTAATGCACCATCTGTATGAAGAGGAGTGTCAAAAAGACAACGTTTCTGCCAGTATAGACACATTTTCTGCACAGAATATAATTTATCCTTCTTCGTTCCTAAAAAGAACAAGTGCCCAATATGTCAAACTCCCTGTAATGAAATTGTGCCTGCTTACAACTCCCATGAAGGTATAAGTGCTGCAAAAAAATGGAATTTACTGGACCTCTGCAACAAAGGGGTTGTTCTGGAAGAAGTGGTGAAATGGTACAGCAGTATACCGCTTGCAATCGAGAATAGTGAAAGCGAAGGGGAGGATTAAGATTTTCTTTTTTTTTTCTATTAATTTTTAATTAAAAATGTTTGTTTACTACTACTGTGTATTGAAAATCTTACAATAATTATGATTATAATCAGAATCACAATCTATTAAAAAATAAAACCTTTTTAGTTGAATACAACATAAATTCGATAACAAAAGTTTTGGGAAGTAAAAATTATAAAATCTGAAATGTTAAGAAAATTTTCGCATGTTTTTGACGAATTTCAATTTATAGTGTTTTCTTATACCCAATAGGTCTGGCTAGACCTATAATTTTCCACCCCATTTTTCTCTCCAGTTTAATAGTGAAAATATAAAATTATATTAAATTTCACCTATCTGTGATGTAATAACGTTAATAAAATTCGATTTGTACTTTAAACAGTAAAAAATTCTGGAGTTTTCGTTAAGAAGCCGCGATGTTCGGAAAATGGGAATGCCCAAATTTATCAGATTTTATAACATGAATGAACTGAAATTCGTTTCTATAGGAAATTAAAACGTTTTATCTCCTTTGTAATGGTAAGGACTAAGCACGTGTGACTTGCTAGCGTCATTCTAAATAGATTTGATCGAGAAATTTACGAAAAATTTAGAATGAAATGATTTTCGCGCTTGAATATTCCCTATTTCTTTCTATCTATTTCCCTAAATCTGCAGACTAATATCGGGGTAAAATCTACTAACGAATCCCTAAATATTTCCCCAAAGATAATGGAATTTGAAAATACGATAAAACTTTCTATTAGAAATACGCCATGAAAATAAACAGGCAAAAACGAAGAAAATGAGGAGAAAACATGTTTGTACTAATACCACCTCGAAATATGTCTACTTAAAAACGTTCCCAGAATATCTACAAAAATGATTTAAATGCTTATTGTTTAAAAATGCTAGTTTAGAATTAGCAGAATGACTCTACAGATAAAAACTTCACTTTTTCTAAAAAATAAAAGAAAATTCTCAATAGGTCCAGCCAGACCTATTGGGTATAGAATATGCATATTGAAGTAGGTGCCGACAGAAGGGTTAAATTTGACTTCACCTACATTCCGAAAGTACAGTACAAATGTCATTTTTTGGATGATTTGATACATAGACTAAATCACTAAATACTTCCAAACAAGGTGCGAGGTAAAAATGACTAAGTGCGAAAATTGAAAATTTACCCATCTGTAGAAAGTTTAAAATTCCAATAAAAGTATGGATGTAGTGGTCTTCAGTTCTAAATGGAAACTCAATAGTCTTTTAATTTGAATTTGCTAACCTCGATTTTTAAGACACGAAAATTTGTTTTTTTTTTGTTCTCCTGAACAATTTGAAAAATGTTAGTTGGTCACTTTTACCTCTAAGCCGACGTATGTGCAAATTTTCATTCCAATACCTTTATCCAAACCGGAAATATAACGAATCTTATGTTTGGTAAGAGCGTTTCACATCGCCAGGCCAGCGACTTTCCACCTGTTTACTAAATATCTCGTTATTGGCTCAAATGATCGACAAGAAATTTGGTAGAAATACATAATACATACATTATGAATAGTTTCGATGTTTGTAGGGCAACGTTAACAGGGCATCCCAGAATAGGTGTAAAAGTCGACTTTTTTATTATTCATCGGCGGTACTGGTACTCATATGTCATATCAAAGAACTCATCGAAGACTTTTCTTATCAGGTATTCTTTGTTAATTCGGTATAACGGTAACGAAGTTAGAGCCGATTAATTCACTTTTTATATCTGTATAGCCATATCCTTGATTGCAATTCTAAGTTTCCGACAGGGAGCTCTGTAGAAATGATAAATCAAAATTGTGTGTAAATTTGTAGTTAAGTAACCTTCATTCAAACCGGAAAAATAGAAAATCTATTTTTGAATGGATCTATCTAAATTCATTGCGCCTTTCATTCTATAACGCTTTTATTTAGACCAATTCAAAAATAGATTTACCGACAGAATTAAAATTATTTTAAGTTTATTTCTGATTTATTACCCAAAATTTTACTATTCTACAGTAGGTAACCTGACGTAAAAAATGTAAATTCTAACTACATACACATTTTTTTTTGCCACCATTGAACAACGTCTTTATTACATAATCAAAACCAAAGAATCCTCATATTTACGATTTGTTTTTCTCTCGTATTCATTTGTCAACTTTCAATTCATAAGTTTGTAACTAAAAACACAGAGTACGCATTGTTCTCTAAAATCCTGCACACATTAATAAGAACCTAAAAATGTCCCACCGTATACTTACACAAACAACATGTTTTAAATTTATTGTGTGTGTTTGGTGCACTCCAATCAATATCTATAAACTATTTAACTATAATGAGCCACACAAGCTGTCTGCGTACTACTGGCCAAACACTCCCATCATCCTTTCAAGTGTCTTCTTAGCAGACCACTTAACATATGCCATGTGTCTGCCACGCGTTCGGGTCAAAGGTGCGAATAGTAAAAGTGATCAGTTCGAAAAGGTATAACAATCAGTTCTAAGTTTTATAGCATAGCAGCACCAAACCCTCCATCATAGGCACACTTGCTCTAAACCGCACGATTAATTAGACTTCAAATTTTTAAACAGATTGTTCTAAATTCCTATACAAACGTTTACCACATTGCTTTTTCAAATGCCCAAAAGAAAAAATCAGACGAAAATTTACGATACATCGACGTCAACTTGTGGTTGCACCGGAGTGCACCCCGAACATCAAAATAAGGTCGCAATAAAAGGATTTTGGGTTCATCATAAAACTGAAGATTTATACACGACGTCAGTGAAATTGACACGGATCATAGCAGCGCGCCATATCACCGCGTGGTTCATTTCGGTATGAAATATTGGAATATCACCGCCAGATGCAATCGTTTGGGAAAGTGAAAAGAAATTATACAATAACTCTTACCCGTTAGCAATACATTACTTAGAGCCGCCACTATGCTATTCGTCGTCAGATAAATGGTGATTTGTACGGAAAATTGCATCACCTGTTAACATACGGTTGCAATTTCCTATGAGACAAATCACGCATAGTGTATGGCGACTCTAGTACTTAAACTTAGGACTGGTTCGAAAATAGCGCCATGACTTGTGCAAATTTAATCGTTTCGGAAGTTTATCTGGAATTAACAACTTAATACGTCATTCCTCGACTTGCATAAGCATTTCGTTCTAAAAGTCTATAGGTAAGTCGAAATTTTACGTTACTTGAAATTATGTACAGGCGTCCCCCGGTTATTCGCCGGTGACTTTTCAGTGCATATGATGCCCTAAGAGCTATAATTAAAATTCGTATTTTATATCCAAAAACTTCACAAATCCAAAGTAAACAATAATAAAAACAAAATTGCACAAAAATTAATTTCAATCACTTCATTTATATACTAAATCGACAAGTTCATTCCATGTGGTTAGATGTGGTTGATAATGGCTGAGTTTTTGGTTTAAAATACGATTCAAAAAATCCTAGGGCACTGAAGAATTATCTAAAAGCAAGCTTACCACTGCACTACCGGTGGAACTCAAAGGCATGGATGGCGGCCGAATTATTCCAAGCCTGGTTTAAGGAGTCATTCATACCGAGTGTGGAAACTTTTTGTAGGGAGCAAAAAATCCCGTTCACAGTCTTACTATTTATGGATAATGCTCCCTGTCATCCGAAACAATTAAGTGATTTATATGAAGAGATTTTCCTTCCGCCAAACACGTCATCCATTTGCGGCCAATGGACCAGACGTAATTGTCACCATCAAATCTTATTATCTACGGCGCACTTTTTCAAAAGCGATAGCGGCGATAGACCTCGATAGTTCTGATCTAATGCGCCAAAACACAACAAGCTGAAATCTTTTTGGAAAAACTTTACAGTTTTGGATGTAATCAAAACAATTAGAGATGCATGGAAGGAAATCAATGAACCAATTTTGAAATGTGAACTAATTTATTAATCACTTAACTCATACATTATTAATTTTATATGTTAAAGAAGCGCCACAGACCCTCCGATCGATTGGCGAGATTTTTTGATTGCGTTCTCAGTTGCTGGCTTTTTGACATAACCCTGTGGTCGTTCTTCATGCTGTGGTTGTGGCGGTCATTCTCCATCAAAAGTAGCAACAGATGTCCATCTTCCATCGCCAAAATCGGTATAATTTTCGCTATTTCGTGTTGTGTCTTGTGGACCGTGAGACTGTCAATTTCAGATTGCCCGATAAGTTGCCTAGTGTGTGTGCTGTACGGGCGGCAGATCGATTGTGCGCAATCGATTGACCAATAAATCGCTAGGTATGTGGCGCCCAAAAGGCGCATGGAAAAAACTACAGTGGATATCAGCCGACATTGAAGCTAGTGGGAATCTTGTGAACTATGCAACATCTGATGTTGTAGTGATGGCGAGACAGTTGGATTTAGATGTTTATCCGGAAGATGCGGAGGAGTTGCTTTCTTGACAAAATACAGAGTTAACTGACGAAGATCTTATGTCAATAGAAGAGCAGCAAAGATTCAATGAGGAAGAAAGCAACAACACCGAGCTACGAATCTTAACAATCAAGCAACTGGAGGAAGATATTTTAAAGGTTGAAGACGCTATGGCATTTTGGGAAATGGTGGACCCAAATTTTGAAAGGAGCTCAAAAGTCAACAGTGGCCCCCAAACCAGATAAGCTGTTATCGTGAGCTTCTGAGGGAGAGAAAAAACAAAGCGACGCAGCAAGTTTCCACACTCGGTTTGAACGACTCCTTAAACCATGCTCGGAATAATTCGGCCGTCATCCATGCCTTTGAGTTCCACCGATAGTGCAGTGGTCAACTTGCTTTTAGATAATTTTTCAGTGCCCTAGGATTTTCTGAATGGTAAATCATCGGTTTTAAATCCATATTGCCAACTGTGTTGGCACCCAGCAAAAGGGTCAACCGGCTTTAAATCCTGGCATCGTTTTTTCTTCCTTTCAAATGAAGGTTCTGGATGGCATTTTTTCCAAAATAATGCCGTCTCGTCCACATTAAAAATTTGTATTGGCAAATATCCCCATTCATCCATAATTTGTTTTAGTTCCGCGGAATATGCCTCGGCTGCCACTGTATCGGCACTATCCGCTTTCCCATCAATTTTAATGTTATGTAGATTGGAACGCCCCTTAAATCTATTAAACCACCCCTTACTAGCAACGGATGTTTCTTCTGTCTCTCCTCTTTCATTCCTTGGTGTTAAAAAGACTTAAAGCCTTGGTCTATATAACTGAGGTATTCAGAGGAATATTGTAATGAGTCTGGTCCTGAATCCAGATGCTTAAAAGCATTTCTATTTCGGCAATTATACTGTCGTTTATTCCTATTATTTTTGAATGGACAGGCGTGGAATTTTTTATCTCGTCCAACACTTTAGTTTTATTTTTTTTTATAATTGTGCCCACTGTTCTTCGACGAATATTTAATTTACGGCTGACAGACATTCCTCCTTCGGCGAGCTTTATCAAATCCGATTTCTCCTGCAACGTTAGCACTTTATGAGTTCTTTTGACTCTTTCTTTACCACGATGCACCTAGTAAAGAAAAAAAACGCGAGTTGTCGATTCTAAACAAAAACAAAGCGACTCGCGACGTAAATTTGTCTAAAACAAAATTCCTTCACAACTAAACAAGAACAATTTTGCAACGCGATTCGAAGAAGAACACACAGTTGTAAAAGAAACTTAACAGTGTTGGCTACAGACTCTAACATTAACCGCTTACTATAACCCAAAAGTGCCACCAAGGCGATTTCTAAACCGATTTGAATTCCCACAATTCTCAGGAATACTCGTAAATACGAAAAAACCGGCATTCACAATGCAACTCATCATCTGGAGATGGATTCTGTTTAAAAACCGATAATGTTAACCACCAAAATTTATTTAAACGGAATTTATCTCCAGATGATGAGTTGCATTGGGAACAACGATTTAAAAGTTTTTGGTATTCATTCCTCAAAATTGGCAATTTTTAATTATGGCGAAAGAGTGGAACTTGTGGCGAATAGACGAATTGTGGTGAATTTTGAAAAGCGGCGAAAGACCGAATCGGCGAAAAGCGGAACGGCGAAAAGCGGGGGACGCCTGTATTCCTAATACGCACTCATTCTTATTTAAAATGCTAAATAAAACCATCAAATGTGTGAATTTTAGACTTAAATTAACATGTGCAAGAAATTTTCTTAAATTTCTTTTTTAATCTTGGAAAATACCTGGAATTTTCCCTACACATAAATTTATTCCAAGGAATTGTCATGGGTTGTGGCTTATACGTAAGTGCGGAATTGCGTAAGTCCGCCTTACGTATGTCGGGGAGTGACTGTATGTAATTCTGAATGGAGCTTCAAATCACTCGGATACTCCCTTAATTAAAAATAAATATTCCACTGAAAACTCAAAAATGTTGGGCTTAATGTTGACTCAATAACATGCGCCGACGAAGATCTTACAATTCCAATGAAAACGAATTTTTATATATCGGAAGTCATATACAACCATACACAGCTATAATCCCCGTTGAAATTTTATTGACAGAAGGTTAGGCAAGTCATTTTACTCCAAAAACTAATGAAAACAGACAAGCAGACAAAACATGTTCCGAAATCCCAAGAACCCTATTAAAAATTTGTCAAGATCGCAGTAAAATTTGATTTTTATGACAAAGCCGGTGCGGTTGATGTTGATGATGGCTTCTGAACTCAGGTTCGTGTCTATATACAAGTTGCCGAGCAAAGGACTTTAATAGCCCATACAATAGTAGAAAGCAGCTGTTGCATTTAATTTTCTCATTTTCATCAAACTTCAGCAAATATGAGACACGCGCATGTGCATTTGAATCGAATACGTGCACGCGGTCTCTTTCCTATCGTTCGTTTTGTTATCCCGAGATGTAATCAAGGATCTCATCTTGGATGCCGCTCATGCACAGATGAGCAAACTCGAAATTTTCACTTTTCCTCCATTCTCATGTTATGTTGCTTGTCGATCGGAAGGAGGCTGATCCTCCTCCTAATTTGAACTGGCACATGGCTTCCATCAATTATTATTATTGTTTGTGGCTCATCTTTTGATCAATCACAATATACCTTGATACATATTACATTATAGACGGTGAGGTATGCGCTAACCCCAGCTGATCGTTCGCTCATCGTGCTTGAATATCTTTTCACTTTGTATGCCGTCGAGTTGTAAGAAGACTCCTAGGATTAAAAACATTCAACGGACCTTCGCGTCTTCAGGAAAAAAATTGATATGCAGGACATCCCATAATGATGAGATCAATCGCGCGATCTGTGCATGCATTTCGCGGATCATCGAAGGATTCCAGGTAGGATATACATTTTATACACGCCTGCTACCTGCGGCTTCCTGGCGATTACTTCTGCGCAAGATTCATGGTTTTTGTTAATGGGTATACCATATGGCCATGATTTGGAAGTTTCGTGGATATGTTTTTGGAGTGGAAAATGTGCCAAGAGGTGTGGTGAATTAATTTTTCTTCGTTTTCTTCCAATTAATAATATTGGTCGTTTTTTTCTGATGCAAGGATGGATGATACGAAGGAATAAATTTTGACATGTTGCTCGTGCCACTGTCGCATCGGATAAGAAGCCATATGCGCCGCTGTACATGCAAATTGATTGATTTGGAAATTAGATGTTTTGTATTTGAAATTACTTACGTTAGGTAAAAATTAAAAATCATTATACAATAAATGGAGAATAAAATTGAATCGCTCATTTAAAAAACCACGTTAGTCCAAATTTTTCAAAATTAAGTTATTGCCGTGAAAATACTACGCTTCAGAACCTACACCTTTTGGTGAAAAGACCATATAAAATTGTTGACCGGAAGCTGAGTATCGCTTCTTAAGATTACGCCACCCATATACGTTTCAAGCTCATATAATTTTCACTGGTGGCTTATCTTGTAAAAATTTAAACCTAGTCAGAAGCCAACCTAATGGTGTATCATTCCCAGTCAGTCAATAAAATGGATATAATAGATTTCATTATAAATATCCAAAATTATACTTTCTAATGCAACAGTTTTTGTCCTCTCCTGAAAAATTCGCTTTTTGAACGAAGGAAGCTTCTGCGATGAGCGATTCAATTATTTGGTCAGCCAGTATAAACGCGCTTGTACCTAGTTCAGACTTTAATCATATGTAACTAAACTCAAAATGTGTCGTAGTCAATGGAATCCAGGATTTCATAAATTCTTGTAATGCTGGAAATAGATTGGACGAATCAACATCAACATTTCAATTTAGAACAGCAGTTTTTCTGTTGCTGCTATCAATGTGGGTCATAAAAGGTAAATGCGTGTGTTCTAAATTGAAATGTTGATGCTAATGCTTGTGTTGCTGTCAATGCGTCCAATCTATTTCCAGCATAAGAAATTTAACTTATGATTTCGAATTATATTTTATCTACTTACAATAAAAGTCAATAATACACCTCACACTCCAAAATAATCGAACACAAAAAAAAATATTTCGACTCAAAATTTATATACGAATGCAGTCTTCGCTAAATGCCAAATTTGGCAACAAATCTGCATAATGACACTAAGTAAAACATTAGTCCAAAGTTTCTTGTAAATATCGAAAGCGAATTAATTAACATTGCATTAATGTGCAACGAGCCTTGATAAGATTGTCGATAAGAGCTCAGGACCAAGTTGACAACAGCATGCAACGACGACGTCGTTTGGCCAAACCAGGCTATTAAGGAATTTTGGTAAACATAAATTATGCAGTCAATTTGGCAATGTTTCTGATTGCATAAAGACCTCATCGTTCTATATATATACAATGGAGAGAACCAACAGCCAGCAGCTTACGGCATTGAGTACAATATGTACTTATTC
Source organism: Microchrysa polita (assembly GCA_949715475.1). NCBI lineage: Eukaryota > Metazoa > Arthropoda > Insecta > Diptera > Stratiomyidae > Microchrysa > Microchrysa polita. The sequence continues at coordinate 619,359 of OX454416.1, forward strand.
AATGCATATAATACTATGGTCCATCCATGCATTATTGGAAAAGTCCAGAAGTGGAAATAAATCACAAAAAGGACATAGCACGCAAAGGGTTTCGGTTACTTGTCTGTCTATAAGCAGTAGAGCCATATTTGTGTGCTTAGACGTTTCGTCAAGACTGATTACGCATGTTCTCGAGTATTTACATCTGTGTCGTTATTAATGGAGCTGTCCATATGAATGTAAAGGCAGAACATGTTTCTGGATAAATGTCGTGTTTTTTTGGCTAGATTTTCTCAGTTGTGTTTATTGCATACTGATACATCTTTTTTATGCAGGCGAAATTCGTTAATATCTTTAAAGAAAGGGCATATGTTAGTATGAAAATTATAGTTTTTACTGGATTGGGTTCTCGCTTCATGAGTTTATAATTCCTTCATTAAACCTAGTTATATTAAAATAGTCATGTATAATCGTCATCATCAGCAAATGAAAAGGCATTAACTTTTGATTCAATTTCAAACAGTATAAATTTGAAAAGGAAAATCATTTTCTATTCTAAAAAGCAGCCTTGTTTACTCAAAATATATTTCATTATTCGGACACCTATCGGATATTCGTGTCCCGCGAAACGCCATGACAAAACTAATTGCACGAAACGTCGACATGAGTGGTCTCTTAAAAAACCTCGTTTAGATCATTCATCAGCAATTTATCCTCAAAAAAATGGGTAAAAATGGATATGGAAAAAACCCCTTAATAGGGTTCGGCTATACCACATACATACATACTACATTTAGAGGGATGAGTCTCATCGAACGTGTTATCCTTGAATAGTGTTGGACGGTTAGAAATTTATTCACTAAAGAACGAGACAGAAGGATACCCACGAACACAAAACGAGCAAAAAACAACGCCTAAATACAGCCTCGATGCGGAATTTGGTTTGTGAGCGGTTCATGGCTACATGCGATAGTGAAGTGCTTTTATTCTGACCTCTCATATGAGTCCATTTTTTTGCCCAGACTCTTGCGGTTGTGCTACCATTATTAAGGAGTTACCGTTCATTCTACCAAACGTAAAAATATTTACTGTTATTTAACCCGTCATGTAAACAAAATCTAAATTAACGCATCAACTGTAATAATAGATATTTTGACTATTCCAAAAGGCTCGATACAACAATTTGTTTATTCTTATTATTTGTTTGAACAATATCTGCAAAAAAGCCACCAGGACAACACTTTTGAATGCGGTTTCACCCATAGAACACCATGTCATTTGCCATTTGGTTGGGTATTTTGCGTGCTGACTATCATGATGAAGGATTCGTACAGTTAGACGAAACGAGTCCTCCTCTACAATACACACGAACTTGCAATAAACGAAAACCCAAACTATTCCAGGCGGCTTTCTTGTTTCATTTTTTTTTTTCATTACAACTGGGCCAACCAACCAACTACTTCGATATGCAATCTCTGTGTGGAAATTGTGAAAATTAACTGCAGGCCTTTAAAGATTAAACTGTATAGAAAGGAAAAAGGTTAACACTCTGGTGAATCGAGAAGGGTTCTTTAAAATCGACGTGTTAAGACTGGGTCGAGGAAATAAAACTCCTGGAAAAGGCTAGTAGAAAAAAGCTTTTTTTTACGGACTGAACATGAAATATGTATGTAGTTCTTTTTTAGCGTTTACGCGGTACTATCAGGGAGGTCGTCCTGTTTTCCTGCTATCGTATTCGAAACGATATAAATGTATGTACATGTGTACAAGAAACTTTCATACCATTTGCAAAATGGCAAGAAAAATGGGTTTACATAATAATTTGCAAATGAGTTTTTGATGAAGATAACAGTTTATGACTTTTATTATAGTAGCGACTTTCAGGACCTCTGAACGGCAATTTATGCCAGAAAAATGTCAGAAATGGTGTCGCTTTTCGAAAACATGATGTTCCCAGTAAAGTTTATAGCGCTTACATAATTTCAGGATAATACTTGTAAGAATGCCGTAAATTTTTTTTAGAGATATTTAACAATAATTGCGGAAATAACCAGAAAACTCATGCAAACTAGTTCAATGTTTTTCAGAGGGCGTTTTTTTTGCGATAAGAAAATTGTACATGAAAACGCTTAAATATATGTACTTCCAATTTGAAGCGTTTGTTTAAGCCCGCCAAGAGATATGTATATGAAAGGAGATATGGTAACACTTACAGATACTGTTGGATACACACATTTAAAAAAAGAGTTAACTTTGCGCCCTATTCCACCAATAACTTATTACTCAACATTTTTTCGCTCAATTTTTTTATTTTTAAATTGCCAAATGAAAAACACTCGATTTATTTTTGAAAAGTTACGAAATGTCTCTTGCACCACTGAAAGAAAAAGCTTGGTAAAACCAACAATTTTTCTTAGTTATTTTTGCGTCAATCACGAGAAATTGTTAAAACAACTTTTTCAAAATTGTTGTCTGCTTTTTAAACAATTAACAATTATTAATAGTTGATTAAACACATTAATTGAAACTTGGAATGAACAACGACTTTTTATTGTTTGTCAACAATGATATTATTGTTATATAAATTAACAATTTGCTGATACTGTTTTACTATTATCCACAGTAGTTAAGCAACAATTAAATATTGCTATTGAAAGATACTGCATAGTGACTCGAATACCAGCAATTGTAAAAATACTTTTTACAATTGTAAAAATACCATTTCGCAATTGTAAATATACATTTTGAAAATTGCAGCCTTACAAGGCATCATCGTTAGGCCGCCCATTCACGGACGTGGATTTGGACGTTCCACTTAACCAAATTTAATGGATTTTCCTCCTAATCCATTAAATTTGGTTCAGTGGATGGATTTACGTCCAAATCTACGTCCGTGTATGGGCGGCCATATACTGCAACAGCATGGGCCACTTCCTTTTACCAGCGATGATAGCAAGAAATATCAAAACAGAAAAAGAATGTAGTATATCTGAAATTATTGTAATAAATGATTGTAAATAAGTTTGATAGCTTTTTATTTTCACTTAACATAAATAGGAAATTCATCGGAATAACATACATATATGCATCTTAACCTATGTATGCCAAATTATTATTATTTTCAATTAAGTACTTATATGTACGTGTAGTTTATAGAAGTACAAAATAATAACAACACATCAAATATTTTTCTTATTACTTATTAGAAATATTTCAGTTTGATCATTTTTTTATTTTTTGTAGTAACAAAAATAATTTGTGTAGGTCCATCAAATCTTCGATATTCATAAGGTAGTACTCATTTCTGCTCCCAATCACTTCAAATGCTTGGTAATGTTCATTAAAGAGGGATATATTAAGTTTTTCGGAAACACATAACACATTTTTTTTCATTAACAATGCCTTCTAGGCGATATACTTCTGCAGCACTATCATTCTTAGATTTAATTAAATAGTGATCAATTTTGTATTCTATATTCCTAAATTTTACAGAATCATAATATCTTTGTGTGAATTTTTAGTGTCTTGAGGAGTATTAATCTATTATTCGAAATTGTTGTTACACACTTTTATTATCCTACTTTACAGTTTACACTAGATACACTTTATCACACACTTCAAATATATAAACTCGAAAGAGACGCCCGGTCCACTTCGTATGAATATCAGAATCGAATTGATTCGAATGGTTCACAGGTGTCGAATTATTAGACGCATTGTTTTTAAGATGCCTACACTACAATAGTAGTCCAATTTATTCGTTGTATCAACAAAGAAATGCTGGCTCGTCAATTTGCAACAATATATCGTTGCATGCCCACATTTTTGTTGATGAACTCTCACCGTTAACTGTACACAAGCAATGCTCTATTAGTGAATTTACAACGAAAAACTGTTGATCATTCATCCTCGCACCGAAACATCGATTTTATACAACGAAAACTTGTATGGTTACAATTTAATGTTGTAGATTTTTTTTTTGCGTACATATAATCTTACAATGAACAATTGTTGTCCTAGTATTCTGGGGTTCTTTCACAAGCTTCTGTTGTTAATCTCAAACACGGCTCGGTAAAATTACAATATTTAATTGTTGCAGAACACTTTTCGTTCTCGGCTAACCATATTTTGATTGGAAAAGTATTTGAGCGACAATTTATCGTAATAAAGTAAACAAAAAATGGAAGTACGAGCAAAAATATCAAACAACATTTTTTGAATTGTAAATTTGACAATATTGAGATAGTTGATATAATTATTTTGCTTAGTTGGTCTAGCAATTTTTCAAGAATTGTTGGTGTACCTCGCCAGATAGTAAAATTAACAACGGGTTTTTCTTTCAGTGACCGATTTGTAAATGTGTAAGTGATTTATTTTCAAACTGTAAGCGAAAGTTTCATCACTTTATCGAATTATTCGCAAATTTATTTAGCACCAACAACTTTCACCTATCAAATTACCCTTTAGGTTTGAACAATTTATTAAAATTGTTAGTAAGTAATAATCGGTTTAGTGTCTTGTGAATCAAAAAGTTATCACCAAATAAAGTTATCACCAAAGTGTGCCCTCCTAGTATATACTCGTATCTAAAAATTGCACAAATTTACCAAGCATTGTTGCTCCACAACATGTTGTTTTAATAACATAACAAAAATAAATCAAAAAACCTTAGATTCGTACGTATATTCAGAGACGACCAAATGACATTTGTTTTCCCCAAGTGATGATCAAGATAAAACTTAAACTATAACTCATATTTAGGTCAAGAGTTTCAACCATTATCTTTTGCATAATTTCCGGTGCGAACCTTCTTTTACAAGGTAACCGACCGTAGCGACAATTCGTCATATAGGCCCTAGGTGTCGCTTATCACTCATGTTGATATCCATGGTTTATAAAATGCAAATTCTGGCCAAAAATGCTTCGTACTGCCTGCATCGTGTTACCTGCTCATGACGTGTGTTCCACCCTTCCGAAAACATATCGATTCGTCATACTAACCCCATTGGACGTTGTTGTATTCTTCGTAGCCAAAGGTATCCCTGGCTCCTATCCTGGCTCGGCTCATACATAAATATTTCACCTGTCTCGGTATTTTGGGAACGAGACGTCTGTTATCAACCGCATTGCATGGCCGTAACTTCCTTGGTTACAAGACAAACAAATTGCGTAGACGATATGTCACCCCTTCTAATGTACGCAGGATGTAGAGATGTCGACTAACTTTAGTTTTTGTATCAATGAAGAGACAATAGTATTCGGAATGTGGGAATGCGTGTACGAAATAGGAGAGTTTACGAATGAATGTTTCAAAGCTACATTTATGTGGATTCACATGGTAATAAAAATTTCACTATAAATCATCTTTGCTTATATTCGGTCGACTTAAGAAGCGGATTCTTAATCCTGACTCTGCTTCGGATGTGCTGGGCGTCCTCCATTATGTGCATATACTGTCGCCATATGAAAGGAATAACTTTCCCACACATTTTCCGACCGAAGCACACCTGTGCCCTAAAGGAATTTAAAAGTTGTGGTGATAACTCGTCGACATGGCGCAAACTTATCACCTGTGAGCAAATATTTGTCAGACTCGAATAGAGAATGTGAAGACGATAGCAGGGCCAAGAACAATATGGAACTCAAGAAAACGATGACCTAAGAAGCAAAGATACTATGTATGTATCTATAAAGCAGTGGTGATCAACTCAATGCCCGAGTTTAACTAAGAGTCGAGTACTAGATGTACTAGATGCGCCTAAGGTGAAATGTATAATTTTCAAAACTTAATTCAATTTATTTCATATTACGATTGATCAATGCAACTAACTCTAAATTAGTAAGGATTTGGCGTTCGCCATTAATTACAATTACGTTTGTAACTAATTAGCAATAATTTTACAATTTACAATTTTTTAAACTTGATGCAGATACATATGTGTAGAGAACGTTCTTAAACCCATACTATCAGATTTCCGTTAGTTTAGGTACAGTCATCACATATCAAAACGCATTACGTTTAATAAAAACTTTTTTTTTGCCACCGTGCGTGATCTTAAGAAGTTCCAAAAAATTAATTATCAATGTTTTAAAATAGATATTTAGTCTCGTCCTCTATTATTTGTGATCAATATATGTACATATGTATGTAGCATTATAATTTTGTAGTCTGGCTGGTCTAGCAGTCAGTGCGCGCACCTTCGGTGCACACGGTCTTGAGTTCGAATCTCACCGTGATTCATAGTGTTTTTCGATCTCACGAGCTTGTGACGGACTATGATCTCACTCAGATGTTAAACGAGTACCCATTTACGGGGATAAATAAAAAATAAAAGAATAAATACGCTGAGCGTGATGCTGATCTCATTACCTCAACAAAAAAGCAGATAAGATCGTGGAAATAGGATGTCATTTACACATCCTGCGGCCTTAATCCAATATTGGATTGTCGCGCCTGTTATTTTTTTTATTATAATTTTGCGTCCATCTTCGAGTGAAGGACCACTGCCTTGTATTTTCCAGAGGCATGAGAATGAATTGTTATCTATGGCGGAGCATACTTTCGATACATTCTTTTCTCTACATTGGCAAATATTTACTGCCGCCTAATGCACAAGAAAATTTGAGACTAGAATTGTGGCTGTAATCTACATTGTAGGGTTATGACATGCACATATTCGTATATAGCTTCTATCTTAAGAATACACACCTACATATTCGTGCTTCGTACGCTATAGTTGATTTTTAAAGCGATCCACTCGGAACTATGCAGGTAATTGAACATTTTAAAATGCATTTATGGCTAGTGTCACGCTGTAACAATAACAAAAGCCTTGAAACTCAACAAAAGCTCAAACAAAAATACAGTAGAACCATGCTAATCCGTCTTTCCAAAGAATCCGTCAGAATCGCAGTCACATCTTAAAACTTGTCGCTGACTACAAAAAGTCTTTCCCTTTGCCATGTAAATACCATGTCCTTTAACTGACAGTTTCCATGAAAAAATGTCCTCCACAAGGACTTAATGGATACACTCAGCGAACGAAATGTAGCAGGAAAGGGCTCTTCCAATTAGATTCTCATTTCGCATGAGGGCATTTCAGCGGAGAAATACAGGTCGGTTCAGTGTTTTTCCAGGAAATTTCATTCGCTTTAAGCTAAAAGCTACTATGGTCCATAGCACGAGATGTCATGTCGTAGTAATATTTATACGGGAACCTGACGATTTTAACAACATAATAAGGAATCGAAAATTAACGCTAAAAACATTTTTTGTAACTTAAACACTAAGGACAGTTACGGAATTTAAATTTAAAAAACATTTTAAATAGTGTCTGTGTTAAGCCGCGTTTAGATGGCATCAAACTTGTTTGCATCCAACTTTTCCCTCAAACTTATCCAAGTTGGAAGGCTGTTTACACGTACGATATTCTCTCAAACAAATCCTATCCAACTTGTTGGCCGTGTAAACAGTAGTTGAAAGTTGGAGCGGTCGTAAAACGTTATCAGTTTTTGCAATACGTATTAGTACAGGAAAAATATATTTGCTTTTTATTTTATTTTTTTCGTGAATATTTTAAACATTTAGGGAAACATGCCCGAATGAGTATACAGCGTGCTCCAAAAGTCATATTGGTAATCAGGCGCATTAATTCTTTATTATTAGAAAGTATATTTATATTTCGATTCGACTATAATCAATGCATCTAAAACAAGTTGTCCAACTTCTGTTTTCACGGTGGATTTGTTTGAATGCTCGTTCCACTTCAAACTTGTTGTCCAACTTCTGTTTACACGATGGATTTGGTGTCCAACTTGTTTGAATGCTCAAAAGCTGGACGACAAATCCATCGTGAAAACAGCGCTTTAGAGTCGTTTACGGTAATTATCTTACACTTTCCGCAGTAGATCGACTGCAATTCGCCTGATCTCTTTGTGGGTGGATTCAGTTGTTTCAATGTATGCCTGGCTTATTATCTTAAAAATACATAATTTCAGAAACCCAAATATATAAAATAAAATCAAACCTGGTTAAGTCGAGGGACTGATTAGGACGTCGAAGAATCTTGATATGACCCTGCCGGGAAGCTATTTATGGAGGACTGGTATTGAGGCTGTCGCATTGTGTACTGTCGTCTAGTTTTGCTGAAACAACATTAGGCGTGTTTTCTTTTCACTCCCGTGTAGGTTAGTCACGCTCTGTGGCTCACTTGGTTGAGTCGCACTATAAATTTTCAATAAACTTACGATACAAATTACGTCTTAGAAACAATATATTATAAAATGTCTGAATTACAAAAACGTTTGAAAGTTCAACAATAAAATAAGCGAAAATATAAAATTTGACAAGTTCATAAAATTTCAAATAGTTAAAAAGCCATTCGATACATTTGATACAAATTCGACACAACGGATTAAACGGATCTCAAACGACTGTTAGTAATCTAGAGGTCCGAAGATCGAATCTCGGCGTGGTCCAAAATTTCCGTACATGTGCGGATAGGAAATATATAGTGCTTGCAACATTATATAACACTCCGAAATGATATGCAATGTAACGTTGACTTGAAATTGCCTATAAACGGCTGAGTTAACGGACCATGGCCCCACATGGGGCTATACGTGCTGAGAAGTAGTGCTGAGTACCCTGCAAAAAAAATCGGAGTGATTTATACTCCGAATCGGTGTCGAATAGTGTGCATCCGAATTGGATAGCATTGTCATGGAACCAACGCCGTCTAGATATTAAGGCCGCAATGTAAAACTAGGGGGCTTCGCCCCCTGCTCGCTACGCTCACCAACCCCGGGGACCGAGGCTAATTTCGAGCGCGGCCGAAATTTGGATACCCTTCGCTCTCCTTGGGCTTAAAGTTTTTTCGGGCGTACCTATGACTTGTATTTAATCCCCCTCCTCATTCTTCCGTCTTGACAAAAGTTTTGGGCTTGGTTGAAATAAGTGGGTACATACATACATACTATAAGTGGGTACTCGAAAATTTTTTATTGGGGTTGTGGGAGCATGACCCCACAGTATGATTCCATTTGTTTTGAACTTTTCTCTTGCTTTGGTAAGGATACATTAATGCAAGGTTTTGTGAAATTGGTGCAAAAAATGTTTCTTAGAAGAACCAAAATGGGGGTTGGGTTTGTATGGCCACCCCATGACCCCATGGTCAGATTTGATCAATTCTTAGATATGTTTTGTGTCATCAATAGAAATACATTTGTGTGGAATTTGGTTGAAATCGGTGCGCAAATAAAAAAGTTTTTCTTAGAAGAACCTAATTTGGGGGGTTAGGTTTGTATGGCAGCCCCATGACCCCATGGTCCGATTTTACCGATTCAAACATACAAACTGCAGCAAAAAGAAGCATTTGTGAAAAATTTCAGCTCCATAGCTTTTAAATTGGCCGAGTAAACCGCGTAGCAACAGACGGACAGACGGACAGACAGACGGACATCGCCCAATCGACTACCCATGTTATGCTGATCATATATGTATACTTATTATATGGTCGGAGATGCTTCCTTCAATGCGTTACAAACTTCATGAGAAAGTTAATATACCCTTCGTTGACTCTACGAGCGAAGGGTATAAAAATCGCCTACTAAATTTCCACTGTTTTGTTGTTCCTTTTAATTACGACATATGCTTGTTGTTGTTGTTTGTTCGTATCGATCCACAATTTAGTAGGCAAACGGTACAGCTGAGTTACGGCCTTGATACATCTAGATGGCGTTGATGGAACTCTAAGCAAGGTATTGCTAAAGACTCCGAACGAATGTAATGGCTTTACTAGAAAAAGTGATCTGATTTTATCCCTTTGGTGTAATAAATTTGAACTCAAAAGAATACTTTCAATTACACCAAACGGAGTGATTTTCGATATTTTTGGGATAAAAATAACACCATTTTCACAGGGAAAAAACTCCTAAATGAGTTTTTTATAACCTATCTATAGGTGTTGGCGACATTTCATTTACCTCTTTACGCTCTAAAATGTATACTAAATTACCTTCCTACAGTGGGATTCGATCCCGGGTCCCTACGATTTGTAGACGAACGCCCTACCTACTACACCAACCAATTCAATTATCAGAAAAGTATCTACAAACGATTTGTTAGCCTTAAGCCGGCCCCATACCGACCGGAGTGTGGCAAACACCGCACAAAAGATTGATACGAAAAATCGTGCAGCAGCAGTGTGGTTGGGCGACTCCAAGGTATCATTCTTGGAACCGGTCTTTTGTGCGGTGTGTGCCACACTCCGGTCGGTGTGGGGCCGGCTTTACGAAAAGGGATTATTCAATCCGATTGGGCTGACAGTGAACCCTCCATTGCAAAATTAGGTCTTCAGGAAATTTTGTTTGACAAACTAACCCTTTTTCCCTTATCCCAATTAAATCTGCGAGGCACGCAGTCGAAGTGAGCCCTCGGAATTTTTATTATTATAATCATTATTCATTAATATGTATCGATGTATCGTAAAATGGTTGATTCATTCGATGCCACTATGTAGCATCTATCATCATAACGGCAAAAGGTATCCTCCCCAAATTTTCAGTTCATTTTGAAACCGTCTCATGATGCATGGACCTAGGATGAACTTGCCATGTATTCACCAAAACTCCTGAAAATACACTCAGTAAATGTGACAACACAAACACACCATAGCTTACAGAAGGATAGTCGAGAAAGATTTTTAGATAGAAGCAGCATTGATACCGAAAACGAGTTGCCATATTTACTTTTTACAGATTTATGTATTTATTTATTTAATTTTAGATTTAGCAGTTACAATGAGTTTCTCGCGACCAGTTTTTTTTCAAAGCAAGATCAACAACAACAGTATCAAAACCATCTACATAACAAGCCACAAAGTATTAATTAGTCAATCGGCCGCCACTCAGGTATAGCGATTTCATGTAGTTTGACTGAAATAGAAAATTTGTGTCACACTAGAGGAAATCGTTCGTTCTACCGGTGGCGATCACTACAACATATTGACAACATTTACTTTGTGGCTTTTGATCAACATTCCCATTAGAGCAATATATGAAATCTTAAATGAGATAAAATAATGTTCAAAGCTCAATTAAAATTATTAAATATCCATTCAAAAACTAACTAAACATATCCACATAATGTTAATGGTAACACTTGTGTCTCTTCTCTGCACTATTGAGAATCCTCAAAGTATGTACATATATTTATGTCTATTCTTTCGCAAGAATATGCTTAATGTCCTCGTAAAATGCATTGCACTCAAGTATACTTTCAGAACATTTTATATTGGTAAGCCGTAAAGTTTATAGCAAAAGGTGCGGTGCTAAACTGACTGTGGCGCCACCGCGGATGATACGGAACAACATTACAGTGGTTTTGTAATTTTCATAGATTCCGTTTATATCGCAAACATACATACATATATGTACATAGGTACATCCAGGTGATATAACGAGTACCTATGTTTGCGATGTATAAAAGTACACACCATACTATGTATATATGTTCAAAATATTTTGAATGTTATGGCAAATAATAACTGCGTTTTTTTCTATCGAGGGCAGGCAGGACCCTCACCAGATCTCAGACTGAACGACCGAAAGCAGTTATCCTCGAAAAAGTATAATAGGATTTCATGCTGAAAAAGATCATAATTATTTACGAAAACAATGAGTAAATCCGTGGTTGCTTTGGCAAAACATATAACCTTACTAACGACATTTCAAAGTACTCTGGAAGTACACTGCCGCCATCAGTAGGCTCTTCACATTTTCTCAACCTTGCTTACTTCGATACAGGTACGAGTATATGAATGCCTTCTATATAAATTTTTAATTTATCCTTCGCATCTCATCGTCCTTCAAAAACTTTTGAAGAATTACAAAAAAACAAAAAAACATTTTCCCTTATCGTGTACATTTTGGAATTCTTCCTCTTTTTGTGCATGAAACCAAATTCAATGGTTTCGGTATGTGGTTTGTTTTTACATGAAAGAGGTCCTTCTGCATTGTTTAATATAAAAAATTAAAATGTTGACTTCTTCTCTAGGTGATCAATATGATTCACAGAGAAACCTTTCTAAGTCGACACCTGCTTAAGTAGACTTAATGCTTATCTCGAACAAATTTAGGGTTTCGCAGCCTCTAAGTCGAATTTCTCTAAGTCGACAACCTATTTACCTCAAACAATATTTTATGCTTTTTCTTATAACTTTACTTCCTCAGAGTCGAAACACATAACTATCACCTTAATTTTATGTTGCAAGAGTGAAAGCAAAGTATGCACGATAGTCGGGATAATTCAAGTAAAACTTCGCAGTTTATTACCTTGATTTTCAGGACAACAGGGACATAGGAATCCAAAATCTAGGTATCATTGAAGACCCCATGTGCGCCAGTTCCTGTATATTCTGATTAATCGAAAATTGTTTTCTGAAAGGGATAAAACCGCTTCGTTTGTTTTCAAAACGTATCTTACTGGAAACGAGAATATGCTGATATAACAGCAGATATGGTCCATATGTGTTATTATATCAGTTGTAACAAAACATGAATTTATCGCCTTAGCCTCCAGCCTACTCAGTCTACTCGTAAATCCGCCACTGTCAATGTGGTATTTGAAGCCAATGCAGGATCAAGATCTACAATGAAGTTTTGCAATCTGTACCAATTAGCAGAAATATATTTTGCTTCGACTCTCAATTAGCTTAGTATCAGTCATTTATCGGAGAATGTCTTTTAGCCTGTATTTAGATGCAAACTTTTCCTTTTATTGCAGAATCACTATTTGTATAATTATCCTTTAATTCAAGCCGGAGCGATAATTCCATTGTGCATCTAATCTTTTGACATTTTCTATGAAAAATTCGCCTGCCTGCCGTACGCAAAACAGTATACCACAATTTTTCATGTTCCATGTAGGCATAGCCGAATAATTACGACAAATAAAATATCATGAACCCACAATTTTATAGATAGTCAAATTCACGGAAATACACCTATGCCTATTTGGGACATGGAAAATTGTGGTATACTGTTTTGCGTATGGCAGGTAAGTGATTTTTTCATAGAAAATGTCAAAACCTATTCGAACTATCGTTATACTTTCAACGATATGCTAAAACTCTCTATAGTCTAGTACAGATAGCTCAAAACCCAAATATAAAAAAAGGATTTTTTTTATGCCAAATTGTTGAATACACTCCCCAATATACGCAGTAAAAAGTTACACTAATTTGCGCCATGGGTTAAGGGGGAGGGGGTGGCAAAGGTTTTTTTTTTTGCAAATATCTGGAAAACTATGAGTCTGAGCTTAAAATGTCCTGAGCCCGAAACAAACTACATAAAATTACCTTTGTAATGATATATAACACTCTAGAAATTTTTGCAGAAAAAAAATTATACCTTAGACCCAAAAGTATTATAGTGAATTTACATTTTTTGAGTTTTACATTTCGCACTGTAACTCTTGATACAATATACCTAACGTCATAAGATCTTGTCCATATATTGATAACAAAATTTATTTGATACCAAAAATTGGAGTGCTTTGACTATTGACGCCCCCTCACTCCTCCTTACATTTTTCAAAAAGGCACACCTGTATCTTCTTTTTAAATTGAGCCAGGCAGATCAAATTTGGTGGGGTGCCTAGTCTAAGCGCCATTATGCTCCCCACCAAAAATTATTACCATCCAATCAAAACCAAGGGTATCCCCATACAAAGTGAACGAAAATTCTAACAAATTTTACATTTTGTCACTTCTAAATTCTATGTAAAATAGAAAAAAATATATCTCTTAGAACGTCATTATAACAGTTAATTGTAGTCTTGTGAATGTATATTTAAAAGTTTGTACCAAGGCGTACGCTACAAGTATCAAAAAATTGGGTTTGAAGGTCATTGATGTCAGTTCTAAGGCTATTTGCGAATATTTCGAGTAACGTGTACTAGCAACCTTCAAACCCGATTTTTCGTACTTGTAAGGCACGCTCTGGTACAAACTTTTGGAAATACATTTAGAAGACTACAGTTAACTGTTAGGTATAAGGACGTTCTAAGAGATAATTTTTTTTTCTATTTCAGATAGAATTTAGAAGTGAAAAAATGTGAAATTTGTTAGAAATTTGGGTCACTTTGTATGGGGGGTATCCTTAGTTTTGATCGGATGGATGGTAGGAGGAGTGAGGGAGGCGTCAATGGTCGGAGCATTACAATTTTTGGTAGAAATCAAATAAATTTTGTTAGCAATATATGGACAAGATCTTATTACCGAAGGTCTATTCTATCAAGAGTTACAGTGCGAAATGTAAACTCAAAAAATGTAAATTCACTATAATACTTTTGGGTCTAGGGTATAATTTTCTGAGAAAATGTCTAGAGTGTTACATATCATTACAAAGGTAATGTAGTTTGTTTTGTCCTTAGCACATTTTAAGGTCAGACTCATAGTTTTCCAGATATTTGCAAGAAACTGAATTTTCACTTCTTTGCCACCCCCTCCCCCTTAACCCATGGCGCAAATGAGTGTAACTTTTTACTGCGTATTTAAGGGGTATTCAACAATTTGGCATAAAAAAAATTTTTTTTTTTGTGTTTAGGTTTGGGGCTATTTTGAACCTATTGTACTGGACTACTATTATTAGTATTGATCGCGGGAACCCCTTTATTGGTTCGGGACTGGATCAGTTGGCCGACTCGCCGTCTTAATCTTGTTTCAGAATTCGAAAGCACAGTAGTTTGTTTAAATTAAAAGAAAATTGATCAAAACCTTAAAATCGTTTACATTTACCACTCATTCTATAGGTATAAAGAAGCATCCAAAATAAAAATGAAATAGTTATGTATGTAATGTGAATTAAAAATCACACTGTACGTTATAAATGTTCTCTGTGGAATGCGATGACGTCATCGAACATCAAAAGAACTAACTGAACTTACCTAATCAGACCATTGAAACGATACCAATCGATTTATTACCGATTCTCTTTTTTTCATTCCGCATAGTATACTCTTGGCGCTTGCAAGCCATTCATATCAATGGAGAAAATCCTTTTCCAATTAGATGATGGTGTACTCGTAGGAATTCGCGCTTCAAGTGATTGTCGTCGTCGACGTCGTTGTGATATCGAATTACTTCTTTGCATTCGAGTGTCTGATAAGTACAACGCTATACTAGTACTGCTTTCAATTGATAGCCCTCTCGAGTGTTATTTAATTGCGCCATCGAATTGAAGGCAGATCAATACATATATCTCGGTGAATGATGGTCGAAAGGTTTCCCTCTGTACATACGGTTGAATGACGTACAGCCCTCTGGGAGCATTGAATGGCTTTAATGGGAAAATTTGCCTGAATATCAGATGGAAAATTGTATCGTTTCACAATGATTCTTTTGGAATTCATATTAGTTATACATACACGCTTCTCACGTGCGTCTTCTCCGATTCATTCTTCTTAAATGCTGTTTACTTAACTTACGGAACTGATATGAGATGAGCTAATCTATAATCGATTTTTCTTTTCAATTGCCTACCTTAAACGTCTTAAAAATAAAGGAAATTCTCACCATAATTTCATATAATTCACCCATTTCTATGCAATAATAACCTTTCCGTTGAACAAAAAATTCTCTTGAATTTCACTCGGTACAGGTTTTTTTTCTAACACTTCAAACCTGGCATTAAAAATTTTGTAATCCTGTCAGCTGAATATCTAATCGAAAAACATCCGATTAACATCAAACATTGACCATAAATTCACGGTAATGTCTTAACTCCGGAAAAAGTAAGAACAATAGTCAATATTGCTTCGAGTGTGATCGGCTGATAAAACTCGCGTAACATGATGCTGTACAACAAGGATACGGCATGTCCTTTTCTTGTCCCATTTCTACTACTCGTTTTTTTCGCCATTGCCCGTATCTTGTTACTTTCTTTGCAAGGTAGTTTCATACATAGCAATATAGGTGCTATCATCTCTAATGTAGCTCATCATCCCGAACAAAGTGTATTCAAGCAAGCATATTACTCTA
This sequence comes from Microchrysa polita, assembly GCA_949715475.1. Taxonomy (NCBI): domain Eukaryota; kingdom Metazoa; phylum Arthropoda; class Insecta; order Diptera; family Stratiomyidae; genus Microchrysa; species Microchrysa polita. The sequence goes on from OX454416.1 coordinate 635,378, forward strand.
TTATGTACGGATAGAGCACAGCATAGCAAACATCATTGCAACTGAATATAATCTTCCTGAATCAAGACACCAAATTTGCCGTAAGGAAATCTTCTTATAAATTCATGTGTATAAAAGTCTAAAGAGAAAAAAATTCCAGTTGTTTATATAAGGTACTCGTATACACGCCCAAGACAAAATAACACCTTGATAATTCCATGAAATGAATATGCCTGCAACAGCGTGGAAATTGAGTAGAGATGGAAGGTGGCAAGTTGTGAGATTTGACCATTTCAGATTCCTATCCGCTAATTTACGATTCTGTAAGCGCCACATCGAATCAAAAGCCAGAAGTCGGACCCACTATCAAGATCCATATCGCAGAGTTGGCTGCAAAGAGAGCCTTGTACATTATCTTCGGATTATGACCAAAAACCATGTTCACATATCCATTCGGATCAGTAGTAGTATGAGCTGCTGCACGACAGATATTATGTGTACACCCAACAGACATCAGCGACAGCTATACAACTTTAGGATTAATATAAATAAAAAGAAGGCTACTGAAGAAGTCCAGCATAAGAAAGTCTTCTTCACGGATTATAAGAACACTGATGGAGGAGAGCCAGGAATATGAATTAGTGGAAGTGTAAAGTATTTGAAAGATGATTGCAAAACATTGAAAGATCTGATATATATTTCGGTTGACACCTTTCCAAGGAGATTAGTCACCTCAAATATCGTCTGGGGTTTTGGTAGATTAACGACGTGTGATAACGGACCAACAATGCAATCGTGAGCTTAGCAGAAAAAAGATATATATGCATGTATCGACTGAGTATGAGGATTTTTTATGAGGATTCTCGGGACACACATATACGTCATGTGAAGAAAGGTGCAACAAGAAAGTAAAGTTATGCTACACTGGCGCACACGGATTGCAACGCACACACGTGAACGATTTATGACACTGAGAAAATTTTGTTTAATTGCAGCCTAGCAGATGAGAAAGGACATGCTTGTCTTGTCACACATTCGTCTTGGGATTTTTTGATAGTTGTCCGATAAGGCGATTTATGTGTTTGGCGAAAGTGATTTTTATACGCTCGATTGAAATTTTCTGACCATGTTCGGTCAGTGAGGGTGGGCTCTTTTTTGACAAAATACTTACGCTTTCATTCGGTGTAAAGGAGAAGTTACATAGATGAACGGTGTCACTAACTGAAAAAGATTTAAACTTAGCATATATAACACATCTGTATATACACTGCGCGACAAATGCTTAGGTTCACACATATTTCCTTCTAGGAAACGGTAAAAAAAAAAAAGTTTACCGGTTCAAGAAATGTTATTTTCGAAACTATTAAATATCACAAATAAAATGGATGGACTGAGGCCCTACAGGACATTCTCCTTAAATTACAGTAATTTATTTCATTCAAAGAGTCTTTTTCCACTGCGACAATTGCTTAGGTTCAGGGACGATTTTACCGTTATACTTAATGTTTTCGCTGAAAAATATTTCAGAAAAGTGTCAAGCAGGAGAAATACAACAAAACAAGAGATTTTTTTGTTATTTAATAGTGTGTATTTCCGCCATTTTTATTTAAAATTTTATAAAGCCTTCAAGGTAGGGAATTGTGTAAAGAATGCAGCACGGATAGCGGTATTTTAGATGGAGCTGTCTTAATTCCATGAATTAACTCTTCTTTAGGGTTTTACTGTTTACCACTACTGTAAACCTCCCGAACAAGCCACCCCCAAATGTTTTCTAATGTGTTAATGTCAGGGGAGTTGGGCACCCGGTCTAACAAAGTCACATTTTCCTCCAAAATAAACGATTTAACTACCGTCGCTGTATGCATTGGGGCAAGATCATGTTGCAATATCCAAGGGTCGCCTTCGTCCATGACATTTATCTTAGGGATATCCTCTTCTAAGAGCGGTTCATAAGATGAACTCGTTTGGCGACCTCGTAGAATGACCAAGACGATAGTTCCATGATATGATATGGCTCCCCATACCATAACGGAACCTATTTGGGAGTGATGGCGTGACAGGTACATAGGTTCCTTCCTAATATCATGATAATAGTAAGAGAATCCATCTGGACCGTCCACACAAAACCGTTTTTCATCCGTAAATATTACCTCTCCATTGCGATGTCCAGTTCATGAATCTTGAGGCGAATTCCAGGCGCTGTAGGCGATGCTGCGGGGTTAAGGCTGGTTTGTTTCTTTAACCATAAACGTTTCAAACAAGAAGAAGATCTAAGAACTCGTTGGATGGTCCTCACAATTGTTGATAACCCCAAGTTCTCCCCATGCTTACGCTCAGTAAGGGACGAATTCGAGGCTTATCTTAAATGACGTCGCCGTAATGCACCGGAAATTGCTTTTTTTCTGCCTCCTGCGTATCGTCGGCCATAATTTTCACTATCTCGTATAAAATTACTTGCAACGTTCGAGCTCCGCTGAATCCATATTGCCATTTGTCCGTTTGAATATCCTTCTTGCTTTAGTATGGAAATTGTCGCCTTTTCCTCGGCAGAAAGTTGCTTTCCTTTTGACATTATCCACTATACGACTCACAGAGTATAACGCGAAAAAAATGTTTACAGAAACACTTCTCACCAGGACGAGATAACTCTTTAAAGTAAGTGAACCTATACAATTGGCGCAGTGGAAATTGCGATTTTCATTTTAAAAAATTCCGTTAGCTATGCGAGTTGCTTGATAGAGTTGCAATATTTATTAATATAACCGTTAATTGAGAGAGCATTATTTAAAAATTATTTTTGATCAGAGTACATAGAAATTATATAAATTTTAAAGGAAAATATCTATGAACCTAAGCATTTGTCGCGCAGTGTATATAAGAAAGTCGTGTTAGTTACACCATCTTCAGATATAGATTTATAACGCATCCCTTAATGACTCCACCGAATTTCAGTCATTATATGTTTTTTTTATTACCATTATTGGTACTATTTTTACCTTTAACTGGTCACTCTAACGGAACTACTTGGCCGATGAAATTAATGTTGGTACCGTAGGATAGATAATTTGATTAAAAAAAAACTCCTATACATCACTTTACAGTAGGGTCAACAGTAAAAATGATATTAACGAAAAATGCAAAATTCGCCTATAAGTAGGCAATATATTCCAACTTCCCCCACTCCCACAAATACGAAAACTCAGTTTTAGATAAAAGACAATAATAATAATAATATCTCCAGCAAATTTTAGCCATAACGTATTTTTTTTAAGTAAACTTTGCACACGTGTGCAAAGTGTTGTACTAACTACTGCATACGTCCATCTCCGGATGAAGAGTGATTTTTATACCATATACCCATAAGATGGTATAGGGTATTTTGTTTTTTTTACGCCGATATTGTGTAACACTTCAAAGGAGCCACCGGAAGTATGGCAAAGTATATATATAAATGATCAGGGTCGGTCGCTGAATCGAATAAGCCATGTCTGTATGTATGTCTGTCTGTCTGTCTGTCCGTGTGTCCGTCTGTTCGCACGATAACTCCCGAAATAATGAATCTAGCGGCTTGAAATGTTGGTCAAATGGTCGCTGAATCGAATAAGCCATGTCTGTCTGTCTGTCCGTGTGTCTGTCAGTTCGCACGATAACTTCCGACATAATGAAGCTAGCGGCTTGAAATTTTGGTCAAATGGTCGCTGAATCGAATAAGCCATGTCTGTATTAAAAATGGGCCAAATCGGACCACAGGTTCCCCTACCTCCCATACAAACTACCCCTCCTTGATATTTTAATTCGGTCATAACTTTTGTTAAAGTATCGCTATCGACTTGAAATTTTGATCAATGTCTCATTCTGCCATATACTTTGAGTTGATGAAAAGTAAAGTAGGTCCAACTACCCCTACCCCTACCTCCCCTACAAAGCTATATTTAACCATATCTTTTGATAGAATGTCGCGAAAAACTTCTAATTAGTATCAAATGGTAGCCGTTGGATGCCTTGATAAAATAAAAAGGATAAGTGCCAGGTCCGACCCATCTACCCCTTCCTCCCTTACAAAAAATATGAAGTTGAATAGTTTGGGTTTTGCGTGCCTTCTATAGGTCTGTACATGGGTATAAAATATATACTCATCGTGTTATTCGCACGATTAGAACTCGGTCTCGTTTGTGATAATTTTCTTGGGATGATCATATGACTGAATAGTTTTAGAATTCCAATTTATCAAAATACTTTTAGAATCGTATAAACATTCATTTGACACTTTATATTACTTAAATTTATATTTCTTGAGAGTGAATATTTTAATTACACATTTAGTGTATACATTATGCGATTTAAGATTGCAAAATGTGGTGGAGATTTTTGTATTTCATTTGTTTTTTGGGGAGCCCACCAATATTACACTGCAAAAAAAGGGCCACGCACATGAAAAATCTAATATTTGGGGGGTTTTGGTTGGTTTTTTGCGCATGGATGGCAATTTGAGCCTCTGCCTTTCTGCAAAATGATGTCCATGAACATGTTAGAGAAAACATGATTGTGCGACTAACGCGACATGAATCTTCAAAATAAGTTAATCATTATCGCTAAAATTTATGTTTTTTATTGTGTTTTTTTTTGCTTTTTATTTTGACTCTATTTTCCAACGAAATTTTAGTGGAAAGATACAAATTGGTGCTCAACATCCTAAATTACATAAAAAAATGCAATTTTTGTCACAAAAAATGTAAACCGTTCAATTTCAAAATTACTTCATAAAATCGAACTATGCTAAAAATAAATTAATTGCAATAATACCGCTTAACGGATTTGTAATGTGTATTTATGTTTCTTTAGTAGACGCGTAATCATAATCGCTCCACCAACACATTCATGGAGAGCTTTTAACAGAAATGAACAGTTTCTGAGTTCCGAGCTAAGAAACGGAAAAAAAGCGAAAATTTGGGCTTTTCGCGATTCACCCCCAAAGAACATAAATAAAATTTCTCCACCAGAATTTCACCTGCTTATTACACTAATTTTACTTTCTCATTCTTCTCTATTAGGGGTAAAAAAGTACTGTTGCAAAAGGTCAAGGTTTATGATAAAATGAATAAATCACAAATAAACTCACAATAAACTTTTATTTAATTTTCAAATTTTGTTTTGAAAATCAATTGACATTTTTGTGTAAGAATCGATGAAAAATTTAATTGTTTTAATTAAATATTTATTTCATTTGGTGGTTTTGTGAATTTGGTGGATTTGTGTTGCCTCCAGGATTCATGATAGTAAAAATATTTTTATACTTCAGTGATATTTCTATCACTGTCCCAAAAAGGCTGTTTCATCGGCTTCAAATCATAGCCAGAGTTTCATACGGCCTTTGTAAATTTTCTTTTGTATAAATTATTCTGGGTGTGATAATAATCTTTAAGTAATATTGTTGCATTAAAAATTCTGAAGTAGTTTTTCGTCTTATGGATAAATATTTGCCATTCATGTGAACAACAGAACGCAGTTAAGTCACCCTTGAAGCATAATTACGCTATTCTTTGCTTTAAAAACTCTTTTGAAAAACTTGACCAATATACAAAGAACGACAATCACAAGTCCCACTCCGATCACTCCTCCAATTACAATTAGCTTTTTACCACTTGCTACGGATTGTTTTTTGTTTTCACTAAGTCCACATGGAAAAGTGCATTTTTTAGATTCATATACCATTCCGTAAGGCTCATTTTCAACGCGCCACACAAAGTAAAACTTCGCACTGCATATAGCTAAAAATGTATATTGAAATCCATCGGATGTAGGTCGGTCTGTGAAAACATTCAGGATTTCACTGAAAAATCCAAATTCATATTCGTTGTCTCCCGTTTCATATAGCAGAAAATTACGGCACGCGAAATTCGATTGCAGACAATGCGCAAGAATAGAAAGGAAACGGTCACACTGAAACGATATTGCCATGTCATCAAGTCCGTTGTGTAGGTCGTGTAACGCCATAAAAGATGTTTCCTTATATTGGTCGCTCGGTATAAAGCGTGTATTGAATGTTCTATTACATCCATCAATAAACTTAGCATTGTAATGACTCGATAAGTCTGGTCTGCACTTGGTCTGGTTCTGGTCCTTTCTGTAAACATCACTCAAATTGTCATTTTCAATAGATGAAGTCGCACCACGATAAAGATGAAGTAGTTGAATGAACACCACCAAAGTAAAGCTGCCGTGCAGAATACACATTGAATTGGAAAGTTGGTCGCTTTATGAACTACCAACTTGCATGTCCACAAGCGCACTCCCTTATTGTGATTACATTATGCAAATGAAATTGCCAAGGTCCTAAGAGAGTGCAATAAAATTATGTTATTTCATCAAAGCATGATACAAAATAGCTGCGGTATGTAGTGAAATAACAATATGGCAGAGTGACCTAATATGGCAGATAAAACGGTATATTATATAAATAAAAGCAGGAGTTTCTGATTGTGGTCTAAATAATTCACTATACCATAAAGTATTAGTTAATTGAATCGATAGACGTCATACATGACTTCGATTTAGTAAGAGCTATTTTAGTACCTACACACATAATGTGAAAATATTTTCAAAGGGTTTCCATGAAACCATAATTAATTTAACGAGCTACACAATTTACAAAAGTTATGTCTTAGAACTATACGTATTACAAAATCATACACCTGCATTTTTATGGTACACTGAGACTATTAAACACCGGAAAAGATTTTTTACATGAAAAACGGTCATATTCACCTTTATATTTCATAAACATCTTAATAAACGTTGTATATATTCATAAGAACATAATTTTTCTAAAAAACATGCTTCAAATTTTTGAATAGAATCCCTTGAAATATTAAATACTCGTCCAGCCCCCAACTACATCATAGACACTAACAATTTCGATACACTGTATAAATGTTCTTTGACGGCATGGAAAATAGCCTCAAGCTGCCAATAAACAAACAAACAATTGAAATGTTTATTCGGAACAGTGAGTAAGTGGCGCACACTATAGAAATCCTACGGCTACGAATGTATCTTCAACATTCTCCAAGATGCATCCAGTGAGAAAGATGCTTGCAATATATAGCCCAGAGCTCGTACACACGTCCAATTGATGAATGTTGCAGTTCCTTCCAATTGCCACAATTTCCTTGAAGTAACAGGAGATAGCACAACAAACAACACAGTCGATTGCATTCTGTTTATATCTTATGACACGAGTCGATGGATGCTCTAGGCTCGAAAATCTATACAGAACTAGCCGAGACTAGTGTACGAGTTCAGTGGAAGTGTGATTTGAGTTTTGGACGAAATCGAATTTGAAACCAAAACGATTTTCAGCGACACGACGATAAATGCATTGAAAGTTGTTGTTTCCAGCTGATGATTTGCTTCTTCAATCGCACATGTAGTGCTACGAGTAGTGGTAGAGAATTTCTGTGTTTTCAACACAATTATTATGGGAGTATTTTTAGACGTCTTACCTAGAACTTTGTTCGAATTGAGGAAATTAAGAAGGTGGCATAGTTCATTAAAAATGTTGTTAACCCATTTCAGAAGTACTATAAACTGATATGTTTACAAAAGGATTACCAGAAACTTGATACAGTGAACCAATCATCAATGTTGAAATCGATATAGACTAAGATGTGAAGACTTCAGATGGGATGATGGGAAAGTGCAAGGTGAGCATATTTTTATTGTCTTTGGTATATGCCATTGAATTTAAATTCGTTGATTCTTAGTTTCGTAAAAAAACAGCATAGTGGGAATTGATAAGGTGATACCTATGTTCGGCTAAAAAATCGTCTTCTGACACACTTTCTGCTGATTTTTATGTGAAAAAGCCTCCTGAATTGGAATTAGAGTTCCTGTCCGCCCCATTCTACACTAGCTTTTAGGACAGTACGACAATTAAATTATATTAGGTCGCTTTGAATTTGATTTTTCTCTATGTAGACGATTAGTTGACACTTCCTTTGGAACTTATTCAATGTTGTACAGAAAGAACGCATTTAATTTCTTGCCAGGATTCAGGATAATCGTAAAAAAAAATGTTGGCCTTCTACAACTGAGGACATCTGTCCTTAAATATAAATTAGAGTTTTACTAAAACCATTTTAATTTTATTTATTATAAAGATTTTGTATAAAAATAATAGGGATAAATTATTATTTATTTAGAAATACATATGTTATAATAGAAAATTTTCCAAAAAGAATGGGAACAAAACAATTAAAAAAACATCATGCTACTGTGGAGCCCAAAAAATGTGGAACTTCCGCTAAAATGAGATGTACCGTTAGTCTTTGCGAAATTTGACTTAAAAATGTAAATACTTTCCATTGAAACAACAATTTTCATAAAACTCAGTGTGGAACTTGAAAAAATTAAGCATAGAATGGATGAAAGCTAGGAATGCTCATAAAACCGTTGGAAATCTTGATTTTCAAATTTACAAAAAAGTAATTGAAGCCTATCAAAATTAGGCATGTATAGGATAACAGACCGCTGGATCATGTATGAAGGTTATGCGAAAGAAATGACAGCGACCGAATTGAAAATGTTACGCATGTCAATTGGTGTAACCAAAAGGTACCACATCAAAAGTAACTACATCGGAGGCAGCTTGCGACCGCCTAAAAACCCCGCAAAGAAAGCGATATGAATGCAAATGCATTAAGTAAGAGTGGAAATATCCACTGAATAGCGGTTTCTTAATATTCTACCTATCATTTCCACACTTCCAATCAATAATCCTGGTATTTACCATTAGGGGGCATTTTGGGGTACCTATAGAGGCAGCTTGTCCATAGACCAACCAATCACCGAAAAGCTCGATGAGCGACAAATGGATTGGTATTGCCGTGTTTGAACCCCGCAAAGTAAGCGATATCAATGGAAGCTCCACTTGATGATGATAAACGCGTTCTAACGCCATTCATTCTGTAACACTTTTTAATTAGACCAACCCGAAAATAGATTTACTATGTATCATGGCTACACATATTAACTGGATTTATTAGCTGTCTCTCCGTTACCATTACCCCAAACTGGAAAAAAAGCGACGGGTTCTTTGATTTGAGGACCCATACGTCCATGTCCGATAAAAAAGTCGACTTTTTCAAATCTCCGGGACACCCTGTTAGCTTTGTCCTACCAACGTCTAAGTATTTCGACTGTTACGATTCTACACATTCCTACCAAATTTCATTACGATCGGTTAGTGAACAAATTTTTAAATCTCCGGGACACCCTGTTATCTTAGCCCTACCAATTTATAAGTATTTCGTGCTAAAGACTGTTACTAATTTACACATCCCTACCAAAATACATGACGATCGGTTAAGCCGTTTGCGAGTTATTTAGTGAACAAATTTGTAAATGTCCGGGACACCCTGTTATCTTTGCCATACCAATTTTTATGTATTTCATGCCAAAGACTGTTACCATTCTACACATTCCTACCATATTTCATGACGATCCGTCAAGCCGTTCTCGAGTTATTTAGTGAACAAATTTTCAAAGGTCCGGGACACCCTGTTATTTTTGTCCTACCAACTTTTAAGTATTTCGTGCCAAAGACTGTTACCATTCTACACATTCCTACCAAATTTCATGACGATCGGTTAATCCATTCGCGAGTTATTTAGTGAACAGACGGACGGACAAAATCGATTTCATAAGGGTTTTATGAAAAATCTAAAAACCCTAAAAACGAGACCGTGGCTAATTTCGGGCGCGGCCGAAATTTGGATACCATTCGCTCCCCTTGGGCTTAAAGTTTTTTTTCGGGCGTACCTACGACTTGTATTTGATTCCCCCCCCCCGCATTCTTTTCCTTCTGTCTTCACAAAATTCTGTTGCGTCGACAAAACAATAATTGTATGGTTTTGTGAAATTCGTGTAAAAAACGTTTCCTAGAAGAACAAAAATGGGGGTTGGGTTTGTATGGCAGCCCCAGTCCGATTTGATCTATTCTTACATATGTTTTGTTATAGAAACGCATTTGTGTGGAATTTGGTTGAAATTGGTACACAAATAAAAAAGTTTTTCTTAGAAGAACCTAATTTGGGAAGTTGGGTTTGTATGGCAGCCCCATGACCCCTTTGTCCGATTTTACCGATTCAAACATACAAACTGCCTGCAGCAAAAAGAAGAATTTGTGCAAAATTTTAGCTTCATAGCTTTTAAATTGGCCGAGTAAAACGCGTCGCAACAGACAGACAGACGGACATCGCCCAATCGACTCTCCAAGTCATGCTGAATATAGGTATATGTATACTTTTTATATAGTCGAAAATGCTTCCTTCAATGCGTTACAAACTTCATGACAAAGTTAATATACCCTTTCACTCTATGAGCGAAGGGTATAAAAATGCAACGATTTTACTACTATCAGTCCAAATTTGATTTTGAAGAAAATTTGCATAATGTATGCAGTTTCCATATCCGTTTTTCCCTTTTGGTGGCAAACCCAAGCAAAGTAATGTTTCCAATTCACAAAAAAAAAAAAAAAATAATTCAACTTTCTCAAAATCGTTATCCATTTTAAAGTAAACTCGTAAGCGGTTCGTAGCGAAGAATCATTGGCGAATCTGAAAACCTCTCGATGGATTAGAAACGAATCATTTTACATAAATAGAATTAAAAAGCGATTTTCAGTTCGTCAAAACGAATCGATTACGAATCCGTTACGAATCATTTGGTTTGCTGGGTATACTCGTAATATTTTCATCGTTAAATTAGCAAACGGGGAAAATTAATGTTAAGTCTGCTTATCCTTGCCTATCGCCTGATCTCAATGTGTCATACTACATTTATGCAATCGTGTGCTACATCTTCTTCTCTGTACCGGGATTCGATCTCCGGACCTCTAGATTACTAGTATCGTAGAGTGCGACTCAACCAAGTGAGTCACAGAGCGTAATATGGTGAATGTATGCTATATGGTGAATGTATTATTTTTTCTAATTATCAAGTTGTGTCCGAGAACGTGTTATATTTATCACACGAAAGATACATTCTCTATCAGCTAATGTCTATCGAAGGCTCTGCAGCATTGCCAATAAATCTACACGGAATTCCATACGCACCATCAACATCTTACAGACATTGTTCTATCTATTCTAAAAATTTATCAGCAACTCTCTTCTATATCCTTATTGACACGCCTTGTTTTCACTCAATATCTATTTAATCGGGATAAAAACACAATCAATTTGAGCGCACACACAATGTAATTTAGCACAACGAATTCTGTGTCTATTGAAAATGCTACACCATAAACATTCCATTCTATTCTCCATCTTTCCTATCGTATATTCTGAAGCTCTAGTTGATGGTTAGAAGATTCTTTCTTACCAACGATATCAACTGGGTAGTATAGGTATCTACAGTCGACTCTTGATAATTCGAAGCCCAAGGGACAACGAAAAAATTTCGAATTATTGAGTGTTCGAATTATCGAAAAAAGGGACTATGTCAATAAAATAATTTATTTTATAATTCAGCAAAGCTCCTCCAATCGGAACATTTTTTCGCGACACTGCCTCAACCATTTTAAAGGCTTCCCTTCAATAGTGTGCTTTTACCTGTATAATTAAATTTTGTTCCAACATAAAGCGAAACAGCACTAGGTAGATCCTAAACGTATCATGGGATTAAATAGTCAAGCTAAAGTTAATTTATGAAAAAATATCGAGACAATTCTTGTCCTTATTTTGTGATCGACTGGAGATACACTAAATTGAATTAGAAAATAGGATACCTTATCGCATTCTTTTGCGTTTTTTTAATGTAATGTGGTTTCCAAACTTTTTTTTAATTGAATAAATAATAAAATAAAATAGTAGTAAATGCTGAAATCTTTAAATTCGTTGTCAAATCTTTTTTTATCACCATTTTCCACTGCCACGATATTTTGTCTTTTCACATCTACGGATATGCACGGGTACTTTTTCGAAACCATTTTCACTTGAGAGTTAACAATAAACTGAAGAAAATGTGTTATCTCTTCACAATTAGCCTTTAAAAGACAGCAACAGGAACACTTCAGGAAAAATTCTAATTATAAAGAGTTTCTAAATGCAAATTTCGAATTATAAAATGCTAGCGATCACTCAGTTGAACGAAATCATTTCGCTTTATCGAGTGTATACAACTTCATACAAACTTGGCTCTTTTTTCGATTTATCGAAGGGACAGTTTAACTAGTTCGGATTATCGAAAAATTGGTATTACCGGGGTTCGAATTAACGAGAGGCGACTGTATCTATAACGATCTGTTGTTAAGTCGTGCGTCGATTTGATACAACTATAGAAAATGTGGTGAATTTGTGGATTTCGGTAAAGTAAGTGTATGGGGCGAACTAAATCCCAATGCCAATCCCGCTGACAATTTCAAGATACGAGCACTTTGACTAACATTGTTGGAAAAATTCGTATAGCTACGAGTATAAGTACAGTTCGGATTACATATACGCTGCTTTCCTGTTTTTGATAATATTAGACATAATGTAGTTCCGAGGTGATTTCAGATTGCAAAGTGTGGTGGAGACAATTTTTTTTTGTTTCTTATGTTTTTTTGGGTGCTGAGCTCGAATCCGGAACTTCCCACCAAAAATTCGTTGCGGAACAGGGTCAAAACCGCGAAAAACCCCCAAACTTTCGGAGCTTTCCCGTTTTTTTTTGTTTATAACTCCGAAAGTGTACATTTCTCCGAAAACCTGTCCATGAAAATATTAGAGAAAACATAACTGCGGGTCCAACGCGCCATTAATCATTAAAATGTGTTAAGCGGTATTGCTACAATTGATAGTCATTTCTTTCGCGTTTTTGCAATTTTGACCCTGTTTTGCAATGAAATTTTGGTGGGAAATTACAGATTCAGGTTCTGCGCTCCAAAATACATAATGTACAAGAAAAATTCAACTTTTACGACCAAAAATGAAAAAACCGGTCAATCTCAAAATTTTATTCATAAAATGGAACTATGTTAAAAATGGCAAATTTAAATTATCCATTGTAGTAATACCGCTCAACAGATTTATAATATTAATGTCTCTTTGGACGCGCAATTATGTGTTCTCTAAAATATTCATGGAGAGCTTTTCGCAGAAATAAACAGTTTCAGAATTAGGGGCCAAATAACGGAAAAACAGCAAAAATTTAAGTTTTTTTCGCGATTTTGACCCTGTTCCGCAACGAAATTTTGGTGGGAAGCTCCGGATTCGTGTTCAGCACCCCAAAAATCATAAGAAACAAAAAAAAAATTGTCTCCACCACATTTTGCAATCTGATGTACTAGGTTTATCACGTAGTAACTACACTAACAAGAGTTTGTTTGTTTGTTAATTTTGTTTTGTATAGTACACGAATCGAGTAGGATTCATCTTTAGTCCAATCATTTTGGCATTTCATATAGAAAAACAATTAGTAAGCCTTAAGCTTTTAGTGTTTTGGAATAAATTGTTCGGAAAGGTTCCACCATTTTCAGTACAGGATGAGACTAAACCGAAATTCCAGTTTTCGTAACATCTAATGAAATTGGTGCCAATGGAAAGGTCTCTCACAATCAATTGGTCTGAAGTCCCTTTTTTCCCATAGTTACCCCCGTTCTCCATCTGCAGCCGCCCTGAAATTGACGTTTTTAGTATTGGATGACACATTAACACCAGTCCGAAATGACAGTTTCTCGGTGAGGCGGGGTGTTGTATACTATATCAGAAGAAAGCGGGTAAACCCAGGGAAATTACTGCAGATCCGTCCGTTGGGGGTCAAGACATTTTGTTATCATTATCATACGATAAAAGCAATAATGCAAAAGTAACCGGAATTTTTTTCCGGTGAGTGTATGTTCACAGTATACTATAAGGATATACCTTGCTGTGCTGTGACTATTTTCTCGAAATTATAAAAACTATGTACACTGAAGATGATGCCACTTGTTTTGTTATAAGAAAAATATTATTCGTAAATGTGCCAAAAAGGATAAATAAGGACGCAATTTTTTGTTGTTTTTTAAGTTATAAACCGACAAAGAAAAAAACATTTTGGCGGGTTTTCGCAATTTTTACTCTGCTACGCAACGAAACTTTATGATAAAAACCTCAGTACTACCCCAAAAACATAAGGAAAACCATTTTTTTTTACTTAATTTTACAATCTCAAATCGTACCTGGGCTAATGGAATTAAAGTAAAAGAAAAGATAAAATAGATGCATCGAGTTATCAAGCTATGTTTGTATAGTGAAATTCAATCGCATACCTTTACTTGTGCTTTGCAATGAAGAGGAGATACAATTTCCGAACTTATGGTTCTTATCGTACTAATACTACCCCCTTTTCCAAGCCACTCAATATAATCGAGACAAACAGGATAAAAGTTTGAATTTTTTGCATTTTCAAATCTAAGTGGAAAACTTTACCTTACTTGAGTATAAGCTTACTATTCCTTTGGGGCAAACCTCATCAACAACAATAGTCGGAAGAGTGTTTCACTGCTGGCTACAGAAGGTGTTGTATTGCACCATGAAATCATGGATGCAGATATGAACGAGTAAAAAGATATTATCGGAAACGAAATAGAAGAGCTGTGTGCACGTGACACTGTCAAAAAAGGAAACACAGTAAAACCTGCATAAGTTGACCGCCCAAGGGCGGAAAATTTTTGGTCATGAGAGAGAGAGAGCGAGCGTGATCGACTTACGGAGACTAATTTAACATTATGATAATGGTAGAAGGGCGGGAAAAATATGGGCAAGTTAAAGGGTTGGCAATAACAATGCATTTGGTCTCGGCGATGACACGATATAAGATAGAGCTGCCTGTAGAAATAGGCTGAGACATTACCGCCAGAATGTGCGATGTGCCCACACCGCAGGCGGTATAAAGAACGAGGCAGAAAAGAAGAAAGAGGTGGTCATCATGGTTATAGAGTGGTCAACTTAGGGAGGCTCCACTGTGTGTGTTTCTAAAACATTAATGCGAAGAGAAGAGCCTTACCGAGGTGCTATGGAGATCCCGCAGTGTATGAGTGAACCTATCTCGAAATCTAATACATATGACAAATATATGAAGGAATGCAGATATGTACTAACTATGCACACAAAGAGTATAGTTTTACGTGACGGTGGTAGATATTCCTTGAAACGGTAGAATATGTAGTTTGTTGGGAAGACTGGCGTCTCAATTCAAAATAGTTCTATTGGCATTCGAGAACTTGTATCCTAAAAGTTCAGCGTGAACGTGAAATTGTGTTGTTTGTCGGAAATAAGTATTTTGCTGAGATCATCATAAAATGCCCGATGATAAATTAATTTATATCGGGAAATACCTGATTTAAAATATGTGAAATAAATTGCAGAAGACTTTATTCAGTTCCATACACAATCAAATCATTGCCAAAACCCATAGCGAAATTTTATCGAAAGGCATGGTGGCAATATACAATCTAGGTTAAGGCAACCAATTTGTTCAGGGGTCAACGCAGGACATAATATAAAAATAAATACAGTATGATCTCGGTAATCGCAACACTCGATACATGCAACTCCTTGATTAACGCAACACCCAATTTCCAAAACTGTTGACTCTATAAGTGCAACCTCAATGAAAATTTACCGGGATAAGTACAACTTTTGTATACACATGTATCTCATTTTCTGAAATTCTACGGAAATTCGGAAATTATTCCCGTTATTTCACATGAATTTACTATTTACTTTATGTCAGGAGTTCTTGTGAAGTTTGCATTGCTTAGTTTTTTGTGCAGTAAGGCTAAATACGTATGTTAGAGCACCATCTTAATTATGTAGTAGTAGTAGTACTACACACAAAAAATTATCATAATAGTATTTCGCGAGTGGAAAATGGGTATTATAAAGAAAATTGTTAAATTATCTCTCAATCAAAAAAGTGAAATCCTTTCGAAGCTTAAAAAATGTGTTGCAGTAAAATCGTTATGCGAGCAACACAATGTGAACAAGTCTACCATTAGCAGAATAAAAAAAAAGAATCAAATGTAAAGCGTTTCGTTTGCAACTCGGAAAGTGGGCCCGAAAAAAGAAAAACTTTGAAGCAATGCGAATATCGTAAAATAGAAGCCGCGCTTTACAAATCTACCAAGCAAAGGATAAATCATTTTCCAATATCCACAGAACTATTGGAAATAAATGCGTGGCAGTTGCATGAAAAAATCAAAGGAAAACCAGGAGGTTTTAAAGCCAGTAACGGCTGGTATTCGAATTTTAAAAAACGTCACGGCATACGCCATTTTTAGGCATGCTTCACAATGAAGTAAAAGAACTCGGTTTAAAACTTCAAACTTAAAGCTTTTTCATAAATTTTGTTTTTCTTTTCTGCTTCGGTTATTGCAACAACTCAGTTATTGCAACTGCCCCAGTTTTTATTAGTTGCAATAATCGAGGTCGTACTGTATATGGACATATTAAGCACAAAAAAATCAATAGAGGTATATCAGTGTTCGATGTTGAACATATTGCAGCGCACGTTGAGATACTTGCCTAGCTATCCTAGCTATATCTGCGTTCAAAGATGCGACCCGACCTAAAGAAAAATAAGTTACTAGCACGATCTTTGTCTAAAATGCGGGACGCTTTGGATGTTTTGCAGGACAATTTTCCGGAGGATTTTAAACCCGGAAAGATTTGAAAAATTCGGGACTGCCCGGCAGGGTTCGGGACGGTTGGTCGCCTTAATCTAGGTACAATACGAAATTCATACCAATCCATGATCAATCGACAAATCTAATGAATTAACAAGCCCACGTTCTGAATTAATATGCATATACGTATATGTATCATTACTTGAGTCTATTACATTAATCGACCTATATGCATTCTTCGCAAGTCGGTACGATTTTTCAACGTCATGCCCGCACAGGAAGTTCCGGTACCACATCTAGCGCCACTTTCTGATCATGTGGGAGGAGAGTGTTGCTATATGTACTATAGGTAAGCATGAAATGTACTTGTAAGTATTTCCGGACTAGTTTCGAGGCGAGTGTGAGGTATTGAAGTATCGACATTCAGCATAATCCCAAGACTAATCCAATCTTAAGACAAGCCCATCGGAGATACGGACATATCTTTGACTGCATACAAAGTACATATACATTGCGTTACCGGTTCGGTGTTTTAATTGACAATTGAGCTTAATTATAAGATGAAAGTGGGCAGCATCGATTCGTAGGGGTTACTGCATAGTGAATCAAGTCAGATGTGAATATTGCGCGCCGAGCGCCTACTCTGCAATTTATTATTGGAATAAGAACTTTTGCTTTCGTGCATTGAACATAATGTCTCAAAAATCAATTACTCACGCCACGCATCTTGGATTAATGGTACATTATATCTCGTACTGGCATTTGACGTAGTGGCGAAATTGGGAACAGGAAATCGACGTGAGTCAGTATAAGCTTAAAATTTCTGCATCCATCTAAGGAAATGATGTATGTACAGTCTGATATATTGCAAGGCTTTGAAAATTTCGTGAGCGGATGTTGATCGCTACAATATTGTCTGGAATTTGTGAAATTGTAGGTATGATTTTGATTTACCAGTAATGAGGTCACAAATCATATATAAAAGCTCGTGTCTTGCTACTGGGTCATATTCATTGTACCTAAAGCACAACGGGCTCTCCATTTATTTCCATTAATTACATTGTCCAGTAAACCGCAGATGCAAAACAACAAATTTTTCACCACACAAATACCAAAACATCATTTATGCCGATAGCAGGAAGCAATTTATGGACAGAATGGATGTTGAACTGAAGCCAGACGAAGGATCGCATGGCGACCAGCATAGAGGTGTTGGTATAAACAGGCATTATTTATTAGCGTACTGGCCGGTGGTGGGAACAATCATTCTCGTTTACCAGGACAATAGATATGCTAACGACAGGACTGTGATTTACGAATATGGTTACGTTCATATCGTGCAAATATGTTCTGTATGCCTGCAGATGGCACATACAATACATTGTGATTCTTACTTGGTAATTATGAGCTTTCAATTGCCATAAATATAACCAAGGTAGTTAAGCATTAAGCTAATTGGGCCAATTCATGAAATCAAGTTAAAAGTCAGAATGCTAATCTACTTTCCAATACGACTTTTTCCTTCTAATGAAGGAAATAAAATTATCATGTACTGAAATCCCATTACAACACCAACATGGAGACATATTTCTGTTTTAGGTCAAGCTACGGTAACGTCAACGTGGCATGTCACCATTAAAGAAAGCATGAATTTGATGGTAATTCCTGAAGACATTCCATCATTTCGTTCCACTTGATATGCTTTTCACTCGAATCACTAATAAATAGAATCTCTGCTCCACAGATGTAATTTCCTCTACATATACGTACGAGTAATGTGACTTAAAGCTGTATTCTTGCTTATATGTGCAGTTGATATTAACATACGTTCTGGAATAGTCCTTGGACGGGTGTTTTTCGTAGTATTTTTTTTTTCAACAGAGAGTAGCGCTAGACGACGCGACTGATGGTCTACGTACACACTTCTTTACGTCCACACGGAGAACTCTATTGATTTTCTCGCAGGACATTAAACTTTAGTCACTATACGGCAAGGATGAGAAGCATGCTTGATTTTTGTTTTTTTTCATGTCATTTTTCTTCTTTATCGTAATGAGTACATTTGAATTTTGTTGCATAAAACTACTTTGTCATTTTATTCTCGCCTGTAGAGTGAATGCACGATAGGAAAACATTAAACAGGGAAGTATAGCATAAGTAACTTTATCGTTATGATTAGAGACACTCCTATATAGAGACGTTCATTTGGTATACACAGACTTTTCCAAGGCATTGGATAGAGTGAATCACTCTATTTTATTGGAAAAACTTTGACTTTTTGTATTCTCTAGCCACGTACTGTTTTGGTTTTCGGCGTACTTATCAGAACGCTTAGCTCGAGTGGTTTACAAAGGTCTACTGTCTTCTTCGTCCTCCCCAACATCCGGAGTTACCCAGGGATCCATTCTCGGTCCCCTTCTTTTGCTTTTTTTATCAACGTTGGTAGCTCAAATGCCCTACCTTGCTTTATGCTGACGACCTGAAACTTTTCTCCACTGTATCTGATATTGATGATTGTTTGGCCTTGCAAAGTGACTTAGACAGTCTACACACCAAGAGTGTACGTTAAACGAGCTTCACCTCAACATCGATAAATGCTTTTTATGATATATTGTTTAAAAGAATTCCCTCTTTTGTTTGCCTACAAAATAAATGGCATTCTGCTGGATTGTACTTCTTCTGCAACAGATTTTGGTGTTGTTTTCGACACAAAACTAAGATTCGCTGATCATTAAACCTTCATGATAAAAAAGGCTGAAAAGCTCTCTGGATTTGTCTTGCGGTGTTCTGTCAATTTTAGTTCCTTGCGTACGTGCACCAACCTATTCATCTCGCTAGTCCGTAGTGTACTTGAATATGCCTCAGTTGTTTAGTCTCCTTTTACACAGACTTCCTCCGACACTCTGGAGACTGTCCAGCGAAAGTTGACCAAATTCCTTTTATTTAAATTTAACCTCCCATATAAGTAATCTGGCTGGTCTAGCGGTTAGTGCGCGTACCTTCGGTGCACAGGGTCATGAGTTCGAGTCTCACCGTGGATCATGGTGTTTTTCAAACTCACGAGCTTGTGACGGACTATGATCTCACTCAGACATTAAACGAGTACCCATGGGGATAAATAACACTGCTGAGCGTGATGCTGATCTCATTACCTCAACAAAAAGCAGATAAGATCTTGGAAATAGGATGTCACTAACACATCCTGCGGCCTTAGTCCAATGCTGGATTGTCGCGCCTGTTATTTATTTATATAAGTCGTATCCTGAAAGGTTAGTTCTTCCTTGACGAATGCTTTCTCTTCAAGCTTTGTCAAGAACGGCTATCGTCAAGTCTTTCCGATGACATCAGGTTTCACGTCCCCTGTTACTGAAAACGTTCTATCGCTGTTTTTAAACCTCCCTCTTCAGTTATTTCTGTATATTTTAACTCGCCTCTTTTACGTATCATGCGGAACTATGGCAGGTTGGAGCTTGGTCCTATACCCACTTCTTTCCACGCTTTGCTTCTGTGTAGAGCACATCAGGTGTATATTTCCAGAAAAACACAGGGTCGTCCTAGCTATCAACGTTTACAAGATACAGCCGTCCGAAGGTACCCCAAAAAGTACAAAATTTGACTACTCTATCTGCTCTAAGTTGCGAGATAATCATGATTTCATATGAAAATTTTTGAAAATATAATTTCCGAGAGTCGATGAAGAAAGCATATGGGAGCAGCGGCTACCACCGTTTAAAAAATCATGTCGTCCAAAAGTTTATCCATTATTATCGAAACTACAGCAGAGCGTCGATTATCCGAACTAATGCCGACAATGGGAGGTTCGGGTAACCGAAAGTTCGGTTAATCGAGTTTCCATAGAAAAATTAGAGGATTGCCTAAGAGGTAATATAAGCGACAACCTGGAAATTTGCCAAACGACTAGCAGTAAACAAAAATAAGAAATTCGAAGCAATTGAGTGCTGCTGGTGAGAGGTTCACTCAGGCTTCCTTCAGAGACTTGATTTTTTCATTTGATTCGATGCATTTCATATAAAAAAAGCTGAGTCAAGGTTTGTTCAAATGCAGAGTAAAATGAATGTTTGTAATTTTTTTATATCGCAAAGTTCTTTCTAAACTAATATGAGTGTCCTATTCTAGTGTTGCCTTTTCCTGATATTTATAAGTTGACTAGCTAAGAGAGCTGGAAACAAAATAAATTTGCGTCGCGCCACTACTTCTTAAGGGGTCAAGGCAACAACAACATACTCAACCCCCTGACTGATTGATGAGACTGCACTTGCCCTTCAAAAATATTGGGAGTGTTATTATTAGCGTGAGTTATTTCGAAAATCATTAATTAATATTACTGATTCCAAGATGGTAAATGAAAGAAATACTCGATGCTGATCGACCGATAGATTCTAGTTTGGGAGGCATAATCAAAAACTAAATTTCAATTATATATTTCAGTTTAATGTAAGCGCGCCAAATATTGAAAACTGTTCATACTAAAGGTATCTACTGAGTTCACCTAGTGAAAAATTTGCATATATGTCTCCCGTAAAAACGGTGCCGTGGAGACTTGCTTTTTATTCACTCAATTTAAGATAAATGTTCACTCGCGTTCTGATTGATTGTCGATAACATCTTTTCACTGTGAAATAAAGTGCAACTGCATTATTTTCGCTGGCGAAATGTCAAAAACCGGTGTGGAGACTTTCATTTGAAGTGAGTACCACCAAGCGATTTCACGATCATCAAAATTTTGACAGTACATATTTGCATGGATTTCACGTGAACTGAAGATGTTAGTACCTACTCTAACCCAGAAACTGTCATACATCGAAGTTGACGGTTATCGCTGACCATCCTGTGCAGTGTTCGGTCCGATAACCCTTTAGACAATTTTGTGGCGAGTCCGGCGACACCTCAATCGTGTCACTCCGCCAAAGGATTGCGGAGATATCGACGGATTTCCGAAGTAGTAAGATGATTGTGAAATTGCTGTGACAACATCTAGGATGAATGTACGTAAAAACGTAGTCACCTTGAATGCAATTTATCGGAGATATCGACGGACTTCCGACCACCCTGTGCTCTAATTGGGAAAGAGGGTCCAATTACCCTTTAGGCAATTTTGTGGCGAGTCCGGCGACACCTTAATAGTGTCGTTCCGCCAAAGGATTGCGGAGATGGCCAACATCCAGGTTGACGGCTATCTCTGACCACCCTGTACACTGATCGGAGAAGAGGCTCCAAAGACCCTATAGGCAATTTTGTGGCGAGTCCGGCGACACCTCAATCGTGTCACTCCGCCAAAGGATTACTGTACAAAATAGTAAAATAACGATAAAAAGAAGAGGAGGGCACTTCGGGGCATGAAATATAGTTTACGACCGATTACCATACCTAGCAAGGATATATACAAAATTTCATAAAAATCGGTCCAGCCGTTTCGAAAAGATCATATCCTTAAGCCGGTTCGATTTCATTTAGTACACGTATAAAAATTTAAAGCGTATCAATCGAGTAGGTTTAATCACTTACTCTCACACAAAATGGAATTTCGATATTTACCACCACTTCCTTTGATATTTTAAAAAAATTTTTGGTCCATAAACCTTCTCCAATGTAAGACGGATAAAACAAAAAAAGAATCATCCAAATCGGTCCAGTGGTTTAGAAGTTTACTGGCAACAGACACAAATACACGTCCATTTTTATATATATATACACTGCTGGTCAAAATAATAGGTGTGAACTAAATTTTTTTTAAAAAGTAGTAAAAACAGCAACAATATTCTTTACTATGAAAAATATCAATTTGGAAATCTAGTAGCACGATGTTTTGAATGAAACTGAGGAATCTTCACGCGGAAACCGTGTGTTGTCAAGGGTAACGGCTCCTTCATTTGTTTAATTTTCAATTTAAGTTGGACAAAAAAATAGGTGTGCATTGTTTTCTTTATACAGAATATCCATTTTAAGAATTATTCGATTGTAAAAGGTGAGATATTGAGAAAAATAAATCAAATGAAGGCATTATAAACAAACTTTAATGCAATTTAAAAACTAAAATTAGCATTAGATGGGTCGAGGACGTCACTGCAGTCTAGAGGAGAGAAGGCTTGTTCGTCAGCTCCGAGGTGAAGGAAGAAGCTACAAATTTATTGCCACATCTTTGGGACGGTCCGAAAATTTCGAAACCAATGCCCTGAAACCAGAAAAAACTCTTGAAACTCGTGGGGCATCTAAAAAATCTTCACCAGTGACCGACCATCGAATCGTTACATTATCCAAACGCGACCCATTCAAATCATCAACGACAATTGCGACCGAAATTGGGAATGTCATTTCATAACGAACCGTTCGACGCCGATTGGCAAGCTCAAATTTGCCCGGTAGGATTGCTCGCAAAGTTGCTCTGCTTAGATCCGTGAATTTGAAGAAGAGGAAAAATTTTGCGTTGGCTCATAAAACATGGTGCGGTCCATAAGGCGAAAAGAAATGGCGGAACATCCTTTTCAGCGATGAAACAAGAATCAATTTATTTGGTAACGATGCAGGAAGAAACGTTCGTCGTCCTAAGCGAAAAGCATTTCACATTCGGTTTACAAAAAAGACTGTGAAACATGGCGGAGGCAACATAATGGTATGGGGCTGCTTTTCGTGGCAAGGTGTCGGTCCCATATACCGGATCGATGGGATTATGGACAGATTTGCTTACAAGAATCTCCTGGAGACTATTATGCTGCCTTACGCTGAGGATAATATGCCCCCTTTGTGGATATTTCAGCAGGATAAAGATCCGAAGCACTCAGCACGATTGATCAAAGCTTGGTTCGAGGAGCAAAGTGTTAACGTTTTGGAGTGGCCAAGTCAGTCCCCTGACCTGAACCCAATAGAAAACCTTTGGGGTGAGCTTAAAAGGCAAGTGTCAAAAGTGGATTGCCAAAATAAAAAGCAATTGTGGGAAAATATCCAAAAGGTTTGGTACAATATTCCACTAGAAACTTGCCG
The DNA here is from genome assembly GCA_949715475.1 of Microchrysa polita. NCBI lineage: Eukaryota > Metazoa > Arthropoda > Insecta > Diptera > Stratiomyidae > Microchrysa > Microchrysa polita. The sequence goes on from OX454416.1 coordinate 659,001, forward strand.
GAAGTTGATATCGTCCATGCCCAGAAGAATTGATAAGGTTTTGGAGAATAATGGCGGATATTCTGGGTATTAACTGTGGTCTACCAAAACTAACATTAACTGTCATCATAAGGGACGAAATTAAATTTTATTACTTAATTCTGTAATCACACCTATTATTATGACCAGTCGAAAATTGGTGTTATTCCTTATTTATTTAAAAAAATTTAAGTTTCCATTCAGTTTTCAAACTCATTCTTGTATGGTGCAACAATGAAGTATGCTGAAGTTCTAAACTAATTGAATTTTTGTGGAATAATAAAGTAATATGTTATAACCAACCATGTTTGGAAAATTAAATGCGTACACCTATTATTTTGGCCAGCAGTTCAAAATTTTATTAAAAAGCCAGCCAATTTCTCACATATGGCAATAGCAATCCAGTTATTGTGATTTGAAGTTATTCGGTTGCGGATGGAAGTTTACTTAAATGCGCTATTCCGTTTAAGCGATTTTCCAGGTGTGTGAAGGGGCATTCTGGTATTGAGGGCGTAAGTCAACGCCGGGAAGAGAATTTGATTTTGAAATTTTTCAGTGGCCTATTCAGGTATCACGGAGTACCTACATATTGCTGTGAGCTGTAAACTAACAATTTCTGTGGAGTTATTGTGTTAATATAAAAACTCGATATGTTATCTAAAATATGGACCACAATTTTCTTTCATCCTTTGCCTGACCAATTCTGCCTACCAGCGAATAAATCCATCTCTTATCTTACCCTCAAAATCAAATCACATGAACCAAAGCTTGCAAATTTGTTGTTTGCTTGTTTCATTTATGTAACTTCAGTTTTGTGTCACTGAACGATTAGCATAAATATTTTAGTATGGCAACTTTCTAATCGCTACTGTCCGATCTACGCTGATTGACGAAACGCATTCAATAGTAGAACACGACAGAATGAACCATAAATTTTGATAACTATATGATACTTGGAGTTTGCGTTACTTCGTTGATAGCTGGCTTCATCGTCGTCGATGTCGTCTGAATTATCGTGACGAAAGGTTCTATCTTATAACAGGCTTTCATTTCATTTCTATGCATACATATAAAGAAATCCGGCAGCCCAGCTTTCGGTCCAGCCACAATGTCGGCATTCGGGTGCTGATAACAATCTGATTACCATTCATCATTGGACAATTGAACAACATGGTGCTGGGTGATGTGAAGGGACGAGTTGGCGTCCTGTAACAATCGATAGAATGGCTTTTCAGATCCTTTGGACGCTGAAATCACGTGAAAAAATACGCAAAATGTAGAATTACCCAAGTATCGGTCCACCATTATTCCATTGCATTCAGCACAACCACATACATAGTTCGATCCATTGCGGTCCATGTGAGTTCGGACAATATTATGTCGCTATTACGTTCTTATGTGTCAATGCTGAGGTGAATTTCATGGAAGCTTCAACTGATTTTATCCACGCATTGTTTTCGCCAATTTTATGCAAGGAATCATCAACGGCATGTTCGCGGCCCACGTAGCTATCCTTGCGACCAAAACATGTGCGATTGTTGTCGAGAGAGACGCGCTGCTACCATACATACCTACCTTCTTAGACATTTGCAAATATGAACGTTGTTCTTTTCTTCAGACAATTCAAAGACATTGCTTTGATCTGCTCAGGTGGACATACATACCTACAGTACTGTCCTGAGACTAGACTCTGATGCCAGAGTCCGATATTCAAATCTTTATACATGCATAGTACGAGTAAGTTTTTGATCGAAGGTATGCTGCTGTTCCTTGAACATTAAATTATGTTTGGACATTTTCAAGAACATTTTTTGTTTTGAATAATTCTCCATTGCTCTAGGAGTTAATATTAGAGATACGATAAAATTCCTCACTATATAGGTATAGTGTGTGGTCAAATCAGGAGGAGAAGAGATATCATGAGAGTTCACGTATTCAGGCAGGAAGTTTATCAGGATACAAAATTACAATGAATCGGTTCATGAACATCGCGTAGTATTTTTTTTCTGCTAATAATTTGGTGGCCGGCAAATTTTCTATAGGTGTGTGGAGAGTTATTCGGTAGGAAATCATTCAAGGGAGAGAGGGGGGTTGTGTAATTTGCTGAAATCCGCTAATCCGATCAAGGCATGCATATAAACTGTTTCTTTTAGCTAATTTCCCACAAATGGTCATAGCAATTCAGTTATTGCGGTTAAAAGTTATTCGGTTGCGGATGGAACTTTACTTAAATGCGCTAATGTTTAAGCGATTGCACATGTGTGAAGAGGTATTCTGCTGTTGAGAGTGTAAGTGTACGCCGGGAAGGGAGCAGGATGATTTGATTTCTAAATCTGGCGTTCCGTTCAAGGGATATAGGTAAAGGGAATTTTGTGAAACGTGCTACTTAGTTTAGGAGGTATAGACAAAAACTGGAGAAAATAACCTGCCTTTATAATTTTAATCTTGGCCAATTTTCCAAATGTGTTAAGAGCTCTTCTGTTATTGGGGGTGGAAGTCATACAGATGATTGCTTGTGGGATTTACAGAAATCCGCTAATCCGACAAAAGGAGGAAAAAATGAACTGCATTAATAATAAGTTTTCTCGTGGTCAATTTTGCAGATATGTATTTCAATTGATGTTCATGCTGCAGGAGGGCAAAATTACTGAGATTCGCGATTCCGCTCAAGGGATATAGAAGAATTGGAGGAAATGAGGAAATTTTAATACCATATGTTTAAAAAACTATTTCGAACAGAGAGCCAGATTGACCATATAGTCATCTCCAAAACATGGAGGAATTGTCTCATGGACGTCAGGGCTAAGCGTGGTGCTGATGTAGGCAGCGATCACCAACTTGTCATCGCAAAAATTCGCTTGCGCACCGCTGCTATTCGTCGCACACAAAACGAGCGTGTATCGCCACGATTTAATGTGCAAAAACTTAAAGATCCATCAACAAAACGTGCGGTTTCTAGTGCATTGCACGAGATAGCTAATGCACAAACGCCAGATACTCCTTCATCAATTGATGATAGATGGAACATTGTGAAGGACGCTTTTATATCGTGTGGCGAAACATTTGTGGGCAGACTTCAGCGAGGTAGGAGACCATTTATCAGCGACGATACATGGTCTCTGATAACTGCACGGAAGAGAATTAAAGAGCAATTGAACTCGGCTACTGACACTACAGTCAAGCAACAACTGAGGACCGAGTACAATTCTCTTCAAAAAAGAGTGCAGAGAAGCGTAAGACGTGATAAACGCAACAACATCAACGCGTTAGCGGTGGAGGCAGAAGATGCGGCTTACCGTGGTGACAGTGGGACCCTTTACAAGCTCATTAAGCCATTGATTGGCAAATCTTTTACCCATGAGCATCCTGTAAAAGATAAAGACGGGTCTCTGCTAGACACAGACGAACAACAACTGCGCCGTTGGAGAGAGCATTTCATGGAGGTACTTAACAACAACTTCAACCCTTCAAGCCCACCTCCACCGGAAGCAGCAAGTCTTCCGCAAATGGCCAGAATTAATACCGGTGTACCATCCAAGCTGGAAATAATTAAGGCCCTTAAATCATTGGAAGCTGGTAAAGCCCCGGGGGCAGACGGTATCCCCATGGAACTTTTGAAAGCGGATACCAACGCTACATCGGATATTCTTCTACCCCTGATCCAAGAGTTTTGGACAACCGAGACTCTCCCTCAAGAATGGAAGAAGGGCGTCATTGTTAAAATCCCTAAGAAAGGAAATCTCAAGGATTGCAATAATTGGCGTGGAATCTGTCTCCTCCCTGCAGTCTCTAAACTGATGGCCAAAATCATCATGGACCGGATCAAGACAACGATCGACCGCACTCTGAACAATGAACAAGCTGGTTTTCGTGAGGGTTTTTCATGTAGCGATCATATCAACACCCTCCGAATTATAATTGAACAATCCGCTGAATGGAGATCCCCGTTACATCTTATGTTCATTAACTTCGAGAAGGCGTTTAACAGCGTTGACCGGGCTTATATCTGGACAGCCTTGCGTAGGAGAGGCATACCAGAGAAACTTATTTTCATCATAAAGGAGTCCTATAATGGAGCCCAATGTCATTTCTTGCACAAGGGTGAATTGTCCAGTCCTTTTGAGGTGAATAATGGAGTCAGACAAGGCTGTATTTTATCACCAATGCTGTTCCTTATTACCATCAACGACGTAATCTGCGATTCTCTACGCGACCATAAAAGTAAGGGTATCAGGTGGAAATTATTCGATTACCTTCAGCACCTGGACTACGCGGACGACATTTGCCTTCTCTCAGACACACCAGATAATCTGGCTCAAATGACGGATGCTTTGCATCCATCGTGAAAGTCGAAGTGCTGCCTTAAAAATTAATGCTGCTAAGACTAAATACATGAGCTTTTCACCAGGAGGGCAAAACACCATTTCTATTTCCGGACAACCGATAGAAAAAGTCGAGGACTTAACTTACCTTGGAAGCGTAGTGACCGCGGATGGTGGGGCTGATGCCGATGTAGAGTCGCGTATAAATAAAGCCCGAGCAGTATTTTTCAGCCTGACTCCTCTCTGGCAAAACCACAGCATCTCCAGAAATACGAAACTCCGGATCTTCGAAAGCAATGTAAAATCTGTGCTTTTATATGGGTGTTCCACGTGGAAGGTGACCAGTAACATTACCACCAAACTGCAAACTTTCGTGAATCAGTGCCTACGACGCATCCTACAAATTCGCTGGCCTGAGGTTATATCTAACGACGGCCTCCTCAAAATTACTCGCCAAAATAGGATAGGCATCGACATCAAAAGGCGAAAGTGGCAGTGGATAGGTCACACACTTCGAAAAGAGCCAAAAAACATTGCTAAACAGCCTCTAGATTGGAATCCTCAGGGAACCAATGCTAGCCGTCGTGTGGGACGACCCAAAAATACATGGAGAAGATCTGTTGAGGCAGAAGGAAAATCTATAGGCAAATCGTGGGACCAGCTAAAGGGGATGGCTGCTAATAGGCAGAGGTGGAAAAGAGGCGTAGTCAATGCCCTATGCCCCACAAGGGGTTAAAAGGAACCAGAGAGAGAGAGAGGCCCCGAATTCAGAGTAATTTACTGAAATACGGTAAATCGCGATCATGAAATATAGGAAATATAGGCAAACGTACGAGAAAATTAATTTCTTAATTTTTTTCTATTGGAAATTTTTTAAGATGTTTCAGGATTCTTTCTGCTATTACGAGTAATATTTACTCGCATATTAACTCATATCAAAGAATAAGGCCAAAGAATAAGTTTGACCTTTTTGTAGCTTTGGCAAAATTTTTCTCTTGGTTATCCGTTTAGGAGTGCCTTCATGTTTCAGTAGTGGTTCACCAACATATTTCAGATGTAATCCGTCTATGAAAAGTGGCCAAAGGATTCTAACATTTTGCTCGTTGTCAATGTTTATGGTCGTTCAAAATTATTTAAATCCGCTAATTCCTTCAATATATAAAGGCAGAGGGGCATATCTAGATTTTATAATTTATTATTATAATTTAAAGTAAACCCCATTGCGATTAATTCTTAAAATGTAAAATTTCAAACCTCATCGTCTCAAAACTATGAATTTGCACATTCATCAGTACCAAAATGACATAATAACAACCATATTATCTACTCAAATAAAGGATTTTCCAGACATTCTTTCAATTAATTTTTGTATATGCTTCCATAAATTCCATCCTTTATTTTACTGATTACCATAAACGACGTAGAAACGAACAAATAAATACATACATAATGTAAAAGCTGAATTTGGATCACCTGAATGGGTCAATTAAGCGTTTCGTAAATCGTACCAATATTCTGAGGATTCAAAACTCTTGTATGACGTGAGACACACAAGTTGCAATCGACAAGAGAACATCTTTTGTATTAGTAGAAGCTGTTTATTTAGACTCCACAGCTTTTGTGAATACGGGGTCGTATACATAGGATACTTTATGCATTCTTCTCCGTAAAGTAGGACGATTTAGCTACGGAAAGCCCTGACTTTAACTTGATAAACCCACACCAAGCTTCAGTTTGTAAGTATTTTGTAATGTTTTATATATGAAAGTTTAAAAGAGCAGAGAAGTGATATTTTTATCATAGCCGAAATAAAAGATTTTTTTCAATACTCGTCTATCCAAACGCAGCGAATATTTACTCATCCGTATATACCTACATACCTGGATACATACATATAAATATATAGTATTAATAGCCAAATTGACAATGTATTGCCCATGCTAGCCTACTCTATACAAGGTTTCAGTCACACAAAGCGACCACCATTGAAGCAATTCTCCAGATCCTAAATTGGTCATCCCTTGAGATAGTGCATCTGATCATCTTCTGGGTGTGCACGAACCGCTTACAAAGTTAACATACACGCCAAATTGTTGTCTGTTTCAAGTTGACCAATCGTTGTCAGGAATTCGTCTGTATACACATCCAACTCGTTCGCAAGGATTATCGTCGTCTCTCAATCAACTCAAGAATTGTTTCGACTTATCGATCGTTTCAATTCTTTTCCAATTTTCTTTTTCTTGTTTTTTCAATAACTACATACACATTTTATATTTGATTTTTTCATTAGCCTATCCCGCTGCCACCGCGCGATGCTGCTGCTGTCTGTCCGCCTCATTGACTTGTGCGGATCATCTCTTGATCCATTGAGATCTTGAGTGATCTTTAAGCAAAACCCACTCATCCCATTTTAATGAAGTCTTCAGATTCGACGGTAATCCAGCATTTTTTTTTTATTCTTCGGTTTATTCTATTTCTGACACACACAGAGATCGGGCGAAGAGGTTGTGTTTTTCGTTGGATGAATTCGTGGATGACGACTTTTTGCAGCAACCGCGCCGCCATCCAAAGGACAGAGAATGGTGAAATTATTGTACATATTGAAAAACGAGGGGGAATGATTTAATGCAGCCTTTCCACGGCCGGCGAGTAGAAAAACACATTTCCAAGATCATTTAGGAATGTTGTACCATTGTCATTTAATGAAATTTATTAACTCGTTCGAAGAGTTTTTGATTGGATCGTTTCTGTCAATGGTGAACACACTTAATTGGAACTTATGAAGCAGATGATATTTCGAGATGTTCTTAACACTTTGGCTGCCAATGCATCACCGGTGAACACGGCAAGTGTCATTTCCCAGGGGCCAGTGCATCACCGGTGAACACAGCAAGTGTCATTCCCCAGGGGCCAATGCATCACCGGTGATGCATAGTTAGATTTTTAAATTTGTTGTCCTTACGGGTTTGAAAAACAAAATATTATAATAAAACTGACAGAATACTTTCAGTAACTGTTTTTTGCATCACACTTCAATTCGAAAAAACTCGCATATTTGCCAAGTATCAAAAAAAATACCTTCAAAGTGCGTAACTCCATAAAAGCCAAAAAACGTCTTTTCTTTTTTAATTTTATTAGTAGAAAGGTGAAAATTAAAAAAATAGTTAAACAAAACATATTCACGGTTCAATAATACAAAAGAAACAAACAAATGACGGTTCACAAACTTAGTTCAGGTTTAATGAAAATTTTGAAAATGTTTCAGGCACATACATATATGATTCACCTCCCTTTTGTTTTTCCAATTTCCAATGCAGACAAACATTACAATACAGAGAGCGTCCAGTTGTTGTCTCTGACTTTCCTGAGTAGAGTTTTATGTTAAATGTGTATCCCTCAGTAACTGTAAGTTTAAAGGATTTTATCCCGTAGTTATGGGCTTTGCCAGGAAGATATTGACGAAATCCCAAGCGTCCACGAAAGGGTATCATGCTTTCGTCGATAACCAATTGTTCGCCTGCTGACCGATAAACTTTAAAATGGCAAAGCACCTCTTCAATAATTCGTTCCACTTTATAGGTTTTTGAAGAAGTATCTTCGTTGTCGGCGAAATGTAAAAATCTTAGGAGAATCTGAAATCTGTTACGGGACATAGTGTTAACAGCGAATTGATTATTATCAAAGATCTGTCATTTCTGGGTACTTAACGAGACCCATATATCATCAGTCCTAGAAATTTCCAAAAATTCAGGCCGGTCGGTGTCCTTCCACGTACTTAGGCGATTACTCCTCCTCCTCAGTACCGTATAGCCCCATGTGGGGGCATGGTGCGTTAACTCAGCCGTTTATAGGCAATTTCGAATCAACGTTATATTGCATATCATTTCGAAATGTATATAATGTTGCAAGCACTATATATTTCCTATCCGCACAAGTACGGAAATTTTAGCCCACGCCGAGATTCGTTCTCTGGACTTCTAGATTACTAGCATCGTAGAGTGCGACTCAACCAAGTGAGCCACAGAGCTCCTATTCAATCGTAATTTCTAAAATCTCATCCGTCAGAAGGAGTCGGTATATTTCATAAGGACTTTTGTTTTGAAGTGCTACTCCACTAGCTTCTCTACGTGAAATTATCAAACTATCGAACTTCACTAAACTCTCTCCGGTAGCCGGCGAAATCCAATCCGACAGCATCGTTATTTATCGGAACTTCACTATCTAAATCAAGTGTTCACGGGTGATGCACTTGTGTTTATAATAATGACATATACTTTCCCAGTGCCAATGCATCACCGGTGAACACGGTCGAGAAACCACTTGAATATGGCTTTTTTAAGCATATAAATATGTGTACAAAATATTTCCGGGGGGAAATAATTGGAACAGGAAAATTTTGCTTTGGCCCCTGAGGAATAAATTGTGCCGTGTTCACCGGTGATGCACTGGCCCCTGGGGAATGACCTATGCCGTGTTCACCGGTGATGCATTGGCAGCCAAAGTGTTAATTTTGCCATATGATGAAGAATCTTCAGTCTTTTGCACACAAGAGTTATGAGTGTGGGCTGTTTACAATTATTATTATAATATTTGACTTGAACTGCGCCGTTTCGATACATTGACGAGCATATGAAGTTGAAGGTAACAAGACTTGATCAGGCCCGTTTGAGCTAAGTACGAGTATTAGTAAGTATTTGCAAAAATTGATAATAATTCCGTTCATCAAATGATCACTTATCTATTTAACATACATACGAGTACGAGGAAAACCTATTTTCATATGATGCTACGAAAACCTGTCACCATACGGCGCGGGAGTCGAAATGAATGATCACCGTTTGACGAAAGTCTCATTCGTAATTAACTTTCTAAGAAATTCGTAAATCCTCTTCAATAGTCAATACTATATGGATCCTGCGCCCTATGAATCATGTGTATGTCGACGGTCGGAAGTCAGCCGAAGCGCAATCTGAATTTTAATTGGAACTACGGACTGCACCGACCATGATCTCATGCACATGAAAGGAAGAAACTAGCAACAGACAACAAACACGATCAGATGATCGCCGGCTCCTGTCTACCGGTGATGAGCGGTCACCTATTCATATGCAAATATTTCTTATACGCTCTGACACTTTTTCAAGACATACCTATCCCATTCCGACGTAGTACATATAGCTACTACTATCCCTCTGTCTGCCGATGTTCAACAACCAACAGCAGCACCATTCGACAATCATTGATGGTTTGATGCGTGTCTTTTCTTTTGACCGCTGACAGAGCGACCACAACGCAACACATGCAGTCCGAAGAACCAGTCTCCATTGCATTCCATCAAAAGAGGTGCATTGCGAAACGACAGGTGTAAGTCGGCGCCTATAGTCAGCTTGTTTGTTGTTTCGTTACTTGAGTTTTTTGTTTTTGTGGAGAACTGGGACTATCAAAATTATGGACCACTCTTTTGCCCATTAGCCTTGACCACATCTGACAGATCATGCGGTAGCTGTTTTGTAGTAACTTTTGCGTAATATTATATGTTGGAAAAGGATTGCCATCGTAGGGCAAGTTTAAAATTTGAGGAATCAAAGGAGATTACAAAGACATTAAGACATTGTGACCATTGCACTATGATTTGCAGCTCATCATACGATCAGGGATTTAGATTTAGAATATCATGGTGTTCTAAGTGATTAGATGGTGTAAGTGAGATTCAATCTAATTATACCCTATACCCATAAGATGGTATAGGGTATATTGTTTTTGTTACGCTGATATTATGTAACACCTCAAAGGAGCCACCGAAGGTATGGCAAAGTGTATATATAAATGATCAGGGTCGGTCCCTGAATCGAATAAGTCATGTCTGTCTGTCTGTCTGTCCGTGTGTCTGTCTGTTAGCACGATAACTCCCGAAATAATGAAGCTAGCGGTTTGAAATTGAAATTGGTGAAATGTTTGTTTTGCTGAAATCTTGGACGGTATTGAAATTGGGCCAAATCGGACCACGGGTACCCCTACCTCCCATACAAACTACCCCTCCTTGATATTTTATTTCGGCCATAACTTCCGGTAGAATATCGCTATCAACTTAAAATTTTGATCAATGTCTCATTCTGACATATACTTTGAGTTGACGAAAAGTGGAGTAGGTCCGACTACCCCTATCCCTACTTCCCCTACAAAGTTATATTCAGCCATATCTTTTGATAGAATTTCACGAAAAACTTCAAATAGTAGCCGTTGGATGCCTTGATAAGGTAATAAAGATGTGTCAGGTCCGACCCTTCTACCCCTGCCTCCCCCACAAAAAATATGAAATTGCATATTTTGGGTTTTGCGTGCCTTCTAGGTCTGTACATGGGTATAGGGTATACACTCATCATGCTATTCGCACGATGAACGGTCTCGTTTTTTTATTGCACGTGTCGAACATATTGCCATACAATTTCTCGTTTAATCTGTCATATGATCATGTGTTTTCAGTTGTTGATTTTTTCACGTAAACCAGTTATAATTTTTCATGTTGTGTACCGGTCATTCTTTATCGAAAGTAGCGATCAATGCCCATCTCCATTGTCACAAAATATATTATTTTCGTTGTGTCGCATGGATATCGAACTGTCATTTCAGATCGATTGTACAATCCATCGTCAGATTGATTGTACAATCAAATGGATAATGTATGGCTACTCTTAGATTCATTATCAAAACCCATTGGTTGCTGATGCGTAGCCTTCTACATACACCAACACACAGTTTTCTTTATATTGCAAATATATTTTTATTGCAATTTAACCAACTGGTAATACTTTTCCGAAAATATACTTACTTTTTAGTTGAACGTCCGCAAAGTTTTCAAGACGCTTTGCTCAACATACAGCGGTGACCGATTGCTTCGTCAACACACGGCATTACATATTTTTCTACTTGTACATTGGTATAAATTCGATTATACATATGTACCTAGTGCGGTCTTGTCTAACCATCGCACCGAACAACAAAAACACGGTTGCTTGTTTGAATTCTTAAATTCAAACAATTCCATACAAAATGAAAACTTGCGAAAGGACACACATCAAACAGACTCACGCACTTATACTACTTGTATGTATATGTCTCAAGTAAGACTTCCATCAATTTCGCCGATGTCGAATTTTTCTATGGCGCGCCAAACATATATACGACGCCAAATGGTGGGTCTCTCTGCAACGGATACACTTCAAGGAGCCATATTACAAATTCACCACAGGTTTTTGAAAATACAACAACAGTTTGTGGACGAGCGTTCGAGCGATAAAATGAATCCCGTTATAATGCAATAAATACGTTGCGAAAAACAATGGCACCAAAGGACAATTGAAAGACACGTATGCATGCATATAGGCAATACGTTTTGCTGCTGGTAAAAGAAAGGACAATGCACGCGTCAGTCGATTGACTAGCGCTGCTTTGATGCACGTTGATCGGCGGACTAAGAGTCTTGTTGAAATTGCCAAAAGCATGTGCGCATATGTCGTCGATTGGGGGTTTTTCGTGTTGAGAAATTACAATGTGCCAAGAATCTGTCGTGGAATTTTGTGTAAATTTCTTCGATCAAGTCATGAAATGTTGTATGTATACATTTGATCAGTACAATTTTTTTGGGTTTTTTTTTTAGATATTCTGTTTCAAATATTGGAGAAAAAGAAAGAGTTATCCATATGCTCAAAATAGATTTTTTAAATCGTGTATCGCGAGAAAACGAAAGAGTTGAGCGAGTAACCTGATCGCATTCCCTTTATTTGAAATTAATTGCTAATAATAGCTGAAAGAAATTTGAAAGTAATTTTCATCAGCTAAGATAGAAAGTTCAAAAGTATCTAAGGCAAGGGTGTCAAGCTCAAAATCTAGCACGAGCCAAATAACACTGTCTTTAGGTTTGAGCGGTCGCAGGATGAAAAATGCCTATATACAATTTTTTTCGAAATTTAATAACAGACAAATCTTTTAAAATATTAGTATACATCAGAGCTATTAATGACCTCGGGACTATATCCCTTGGGAGCCTAAATTGTTAGGCTTACATAAATTAATTTCGGACAGAAAGGTGACTAAAAATAGACAAACATTTGTTTCTGATGTAGTGTGAAACAAAGACGTGTAAATGTTAATAAGCTAAAGGGCTTAAAACATCGGATATTGTGCTGAAAATGTTATTTTTACAAAATTTCACATCCGCATTATCACCCATGAAATACAAGATTTCGGGGTTTTTAAAGGCTCAGTCTTATTCTCAATTAAATCTTAATCCAAGATGTTCTTGTCCCATAACCTAAAACACTCGAATTATAATGCAACGGTGGCAAATCATTAAAAGGTTCGGCAAAGCCAACAACTTTTGGAACATTACGCTATCAGCTCTCGTAAGAAGAATTTTCTTGTTCTTCTTATCGACACTAGCGACACTTATCTTACCGTCCGCAATATAGCGGACACAAAGCGGAAAATATCGGAAACACAAAAGTTCCCCCTATGAGGACGGATAGCAGAACAAGCCCAACTTTTTACTGAACCGAATTTCTGGACAAATAAATTTTACGGATATTTCCAGAAATCGTCAGAAATTTGTGTATAGAACATAGAGGAAGATTTCGAAAGTACCTACATAGTTTAAGCTTGTATACCCCATCGACTTCTTGACGAGGTATAGTGAATTTCTTAGACTTGATTTTTTATTTTTACGTAATTGTCCTGATCCACATTTTTTTCCAAACTGGCCGCGGGCAGCACAAGACAGCGGCCGCGAGTTTGACTGTTCTAAGGCTTACAACTAGAGACAGTAATGTGAATATGGAGGTCAAAGTTGAAAAACAACTGGTCGTCAATTTCTGATCAATTTATCCTAAAAGAAGTTCGTTTTTATTTTCTGTTCGTTTAAAGAATAGCTTTAAAATACATACATAGTTATTCGTATTCAATAAACTAGAGGTGACTCCGAAGTTTTTAACTTAATTTAACACCAAGTAGCGAATCTAGTCGTGAACAGGTTCAGGTCAACGCGACACTGCAAAGTATGGATACAAGTATGACAAGTATCATTTTTCAAATGAATACCAACAATAAACTTATTACTCGTACAAGAAACCATTTACGTCTTAAATTAAACATGAAACAAGGGCGTATGAATTTGTTATATCCCTGCTACCACAAAATAACGATCATATAATTTTACTCGTCTTTTATTCTCTGCAAGTTCACATACAGTGAGTAAGAAATTCATTCTCAAAATTTAAACTTCCCAACGAAGTAGAAATGTGCCAAGAGAGCATGTTCTATCACCACTTTCTTCGTATAATTTGCATTCTAATGTTGGCAAAAATACCCACCGCTACGTTTCAGAGGATGAAAATGCCAACAGTTCCCATCCCAGTCGTTCACATACAATGTTCGTAAAATTGCAATTTCAGCAAATTTCGATTACAATGACAATCCTAAGTGCATTTTAGCTGCCAATTGGTCGGGCCAAATAATCTGCTGGAAACCTAATCGCTTGCAAATTTTTGGCTCACACATTCTATTGAAAAACGTAATCTCGTTTTGATTAAAATAAAATATGTTTTGTCGCGTATGCTTTGTTGGATGGCAAGAAGTATAAGTAATATGTTGTGCGAGTATAGTATTTAGTGCCTACACTCAGAGAAATATTCATTAAAATTGAACAAAATATATTTAATTCAAACGATTTGCGCTTTTGATTTTGCTCCACAAGCAAATGCGTTTAATTCTAACGAGTGGCGTTTCTTTCAAAAGCATAATGAGTTGTAAAAAAGCGTTTGATTTAAAAGAATTTGCGTTTACCTGGAAAGAGGGGGCCAGTCGATTTAAACGTATTCTTCATTGAAATAAACACTTATTATTTGATTGTAAAAGGGTAACACATTTTGAATAAATAAAAGGCAATTGTATCAAACGTCTCCGTTTTTATATTGAACATTTTTGTTATTTAAAATAAACGAAGCATTCTTTTAAAAGAAACGGTATGTATTTCGAAATTAATGAATCCCGTTTTCATTTCATAGAAATTACCCCATTCAAAATAATTGAGTTTTATATGGAATTAAAAGCAAACTCTGCAGAAATAAAATAATACATTCCGTTTGATTGTCCATTCTCCATTCGATTAGATACTTACTGTTATCTGGGTTAACAAATCAATGAATAATAAAACTTGTGAAAACTTCAGAAAAACACTTTATTTTTTATTTCTTTTTATTTTTTTATTTTAACACCACTAAACTTAAATTGCACGTGTGCAGGCGTCCATTCCTCCAGATGAATGAAAAAGTACATGAATAAATACACTTAACATCGACGAAGATTCTAATGACGCTACGTTGAAACAAATGATATTTTGGCATTGCGTCCTTTGTTGTCGAGAGAGACTTCTCAATGCACAAATTGAGTTACACGCATTTATGACAAAGAACGAGTTACGGATGTAGGTATGTGTATTTTTTACATAAAGGAATGTATACACATTACTATGTAATGCGGAATCTTATGATTTAAACGACCGTCATTTGGGGTTTAGCTGCTCTTCTGCTTTAAAAGAAATTCTCTTAGCGTAAATGAGAACTCGTTCAAATCAAACGAGATTTTTCAAACGAATACTGCGTTCGATTTAAATGTGGAGCTTTTAATGTGAATGTGCATTTTTTCTCTGAGTGTAGACAGAAAATATTTCGAAGATTTCAAATATGTAATGTAAAAAGCAAAAAGTCAAATGTTAGTACATGTAGCTTATCGAATACTATTCTCTGTGTGAATAACAATGAGATTTTAATTCTCTTGCATATTTATTTTTTATTTTAAACGAAAAAACAAAAAGGGGTTTGATTTAGTTTAATGATAAACATTTTCCGTTTAATAGTCTAAGAAAAATGGCATATTTGGTCGGCAAAAATCCTACATCGGAAATTTTTTTGGATTATGGTTGGGAATGGTCCCCAGATTATGGCATTAAAAGTCCCACCCGACCGGGGGTCCGCAACCTTAATAAAAGGGGGGAAAGAGGGGCATTTTTTCGTTTTTTTGCGATTATTTAAAAAACCGTAATAGATAAAAAAAAAATGGTCTAAGGATGAAATAAACTACATAAAATTATCTTTGCATTGATATATAACACATTAGAGTTTAATTAAATATTTCGGCGCTAGCCTATCAAAATAAATTAGAATATTTTCATTTTAGACCTTTTTTAAAAGCTCCATAACTTTTGAAAGAATGCTAGCTCAGGCGTAAAATTTTGTATAAGCATTCACAATAAGTTATGGCATTAAAAGTCCCAACCGATCGGGGGTCCGCAACCTTAAAAAAAGGGGGAAAGAGGGGCATTTTTTCGTTTTTTTTTGCGATTATATAAAAAACGGTAATAGATACAGAAAAATGGTCTGAGGACGAAAAAACTGCATAAAATTATCTTTGCAATGATATATAACACATTAGAGTTTAATTGAATATTTTGGCGTTAGACTAGAACATAAATTAGAAAATTTCATTTTAGACCTTTTTTAAAAGCTCCATAACTTTTGAAAAAATGCTAGTTCAGCCGTAAAATTTTTTACAAATATTCATAATAAGTTCAAGGTAATTTTAAGGTAAACATTGAGTCGCTCCGGTCAAGGACCCCCATTGTCCCCCCATTTAAATTTTTCAAAACGGCATATCCATAACTCCCCCCAAAATTGGAGCAGAGTGCTAAAAATGGTTTGTTGGGATTGGAGGTCATAGTGACACCCACTAAAAATCAGCTCATTCGGATAAAAACTAAGGGTATCTCCCATACAAAGTGACCCATCAGGAGTTTGTTCTACGTACTACTCATTTTATACACTGTAGAACAAAGTTGTCTTCGGTCACTTTGTATGGGGGGTACCCTTAGTTTTTATCCGAATGAGCTGATTTTTAGTGGGTGGGGTCACTATGACCTCCAATCATAACAAACCAAAATTTAGCACTCTGCTCCAATTTGGGGGGGGAGTTATGGATATGCCGTTTTGAAAAATTTAAATGGGGGGATAATGGTGTTCCTTGACCGGAGCGACTCAATGTTTACGTTGAAATGATCTCAAACTTATTGTGAATGCTTATACAAAATTATACGCCTGAGCTAGCATTCTTTCAAAAGTTATGGAGCTTTTAACAAAGGTCTAAAATGAAAATATTCTAATTTATTTTGATAGGCTAGCGGCGAAATATTTAATTAAACTCTAATGTGTTATATATCATTGCAAAGATAATTTTATGTAGTTTATTTCGTCCTTAGACCATTTTTTTGTATCTATTACCGTGTTTTAAATAATCACAAAAAAAAACGAAAAAATGCCCCGCTTTCCCCCCTTTTTTAAGGTTGCGGACTTTTTATGCCATCATCTCGGGACCATCCCCAGCTATAATAAAAAAAAATTCCGATGTAGGATTTTTGCCGTTCGATGGCCATATTTTGGTCCAATTTGCTTAGATCATAAGCGAAGTTTCAAAGCACGAAATAACAAGTATACATATTTACTTGTTAGTTCTGTTTCTTTTGAAAATAAGCAGATCAAAGTTTTGTAAGGGATGTAAAGCCAACTACACATTTTTCGTCACCGACACACCTCTTTCAATTTGTCATACATGACGAATTCAACACTGAATCTATTTTGCAGAAGAAATACACTTGACAACTATAAATAGTCATAAACAGAAGACAATGCCCTCCAATGCTACCATTAACCTCAATCGCATCTTGCAAACAAACGAAACATGTTCATTCTCAAACTTTTTTTGTATTTCTTTTTTGACTAAAACAAAATACACGATGCACGAGATCAGTTGTATAGTAAAAGAAAGCTCCTGAAAACACTAGTAGATATCAAGACCATGGATTAAAGATAAAGAAAAACGAAATCACTGCAATGAGTCCAATGCTGGCTCAAAAGAGTTGAATTCCCAAGATTAAGAATTGAGATGCCTGCCATGCCGCATCGGTGCGCATAATCTAAAAAGTATTAGACTATGATTTTATTTGAATGTTGAAATGCTGATTTCAGCATTTTCCATTACTAAGCAAAATTTAAGAATAGATATAACAATTGAAGACCGTTTCCAAGTCGCCAAAACCACGAGATTAGATTGCATTTAATTTCACATAATTGCCAAAAATTAAGAGAAAACTTACCATCTGACCGCCTTACTGTGGATGATCGCATGCATAGCTATCTTATGTATATAGTATCACAAAACGGTGCGGTAGCCAAATTCAACTGAATTGAGGGAAAACGGCATACGAAATAGAAATGAGCCAAATCTCAAAAATCCAAGACCTGATTACATGATTATAGCCATATACGCGAGTACATTCAGACAATACCGAGAAATTTAAAGACTACAGACCCCTGATAAATGGGTAAACAGTTAAAGTACTGAAAAATTTCGTACAATTACTTTGAATGGATACGGTAGTTTTCAGCTGCGAAACAGTAGGATAGATATGGAACCTTAAATCCACACGAAGGCCCCACACGTGAGACTCACAGACATGACGGCGGCTAAAGCGTCAGATCTTTATGGATTGGCAGAAATATGTTGGAAACATTTTGTTCAATGTGAGCATGTTGATTTGACTAGCGATCATTCTTATATACGAATTTAGAAGATGCACTTTTAAATTTGAGGTTACAAAACCAACAATCATGCAAAACCCTCACAGGTAGCCGAAGGTCAAAGTAGAATATATTACCGCTTTGGACTTTCATAAATGCGTTAATTTGGTCTAGTGTATGCTATTACTACTCTTTCCATAAGCGGCAAAATATAAGGGGAAAAAACGTGTCAGTTCGTTCACATATACGATCATACAAAGCACCAATGGACCAAGCGTAGAACCTATAGGAATCCCATTAAAAATTAACTTTCCGTGTACAAATAGAGTTGTTATCCCTGTCCGTCACTGATTCTGATTGAAATGGATAATTAGATACGGTATCAAATCCGATATTTGACGAACTGATGATAGATTCCATCAAAATAGTGATCTAAAATCGATTTGAATCGAGTTCCATTCCATATCTTTCCAAATTGCCCACCATCAGCGTTTTTTCCGAATTCACTCGATATAATCTGCGGCAATCCTAAATGTGGACGGCGCTTTTTGTTCTTTTGCCACATACTTTTTTCCTATTAAAACAATTGAATTGGTTCGGATTTACACGTTTCTGTGCGCGTCAACTGCTGACTTGGACTACGAGTATTACATTAAATTAGATAGGTTGCATGGTGTGGTTTCTTTATTCTTATTAGACTCAAGTGGGGATAGCACTTTCTGTTTGCTATGATAGAGAAAAAGTTTGGTTTGGGCAACTTGCTGTGAAGAAAAGGAAGATTGAGGAAGCTTTATTTGGGCTTGTATGATGATTCCCATTGATCGCAGAGATGATTAATATGCTGCTGAAAGATTTCTAACTAAAATAACAATTTGGCATTAACTCCATTCTTTTGATCAGTTTTGAAAAGCAGAAAAAGCATGTCCGGATATACCACTGTACACCCTATATTGATCGAATCATATAGTTGCCGATGTGAAGACTTTAACCAATATCGTTTATTATTTCTTATTGATTGAAGATGCGGATACCCAAAAGACGGTAATCTCTTCGATATTCTCTGTTGTTTGTTGATGCCGCGATCAAGCTATTATCGCTTTGTAGTGGGCCTATGGCCTATGATAGAGTGTTTGTTTGCTTTGACCGCGCTGCACTCCCGGGGTTCAATTTTCTGAGATCTTCTAAGCATGGCGTAAATAAGACTTTATCTGGACCGAATTGGTCAATTTGAGGCTGTAAACTTGGTAACAAGTACACGATGTAAATATTTCTCGCGGGTAACCATTGCATCTATTGCTGTATCAGCAGGGTGATCATAACGCTATCCAACGATTTACCTGGTGTGTTATGCTCGGTTTGATTCAAGGGCGGGCAATCATCTATTGTATGAAGAATCGTGGGAACTATCGGTCCGTATGACTACTTGCGTTTAAAAATTAATTTCGATGACCCTGCTTAGAAATGACGGTGCACGCATCATAGAGCGATACCTCTTCATTAACCATGAAGCACAGATGAGAGTGTTGATTTGGCCAGCACAATGCTGAGTAAAGCACGGGCGAAATTTAGATGATTATTTAAAGTGGTATTAGATGTAGATAATGCTATATAATCCCTCTTTTGTTCACCACACAAAGGTAGTCGTGAAAATCAGCATACAATTATTATTACTTTAAAAATTGAGAAACCTTTTTTATCATTCGAAGTTTCATGGTATGTATGATACATGATACATCATCACCATACTTCCAATTCATCAGTAGTCTCATCACAACACACTACAGAAGTTTGCATTTAGAAATTTATTTACACTATTATTATTCGTTTCTTCTATTGACATTAGCTCAACCACGCGATATTATGCAGACGTTTCAGAACAAATTGATTGCAAAATGGGATACTTGTGATAATTTCGCTTACACAAAATTCCATACACGAGTATGTATGTATAGATATAGAGTCTGCACTCTATTGCAATCATACCACAGAATATACCAGCCCTTGTCAGGTTGATTATAACTTGTTCCAGAGAACAATATTTAATGTTCAGTAAAATTGGCGAAATTATTTGTCGTGATTATACACCCATGCCTACTTAGGAAATGCAAAACTAATGGTATATGGTTTCGTATACGGTAAGCAAGCGAATTTTTACAAGTCGTACTATCTTCTACGACATGCTAAAATTGTCTAATGTTTACGCACATACGTATAAAGAAATATTAATTTTCCGATCCTTCAAAAAATTTCCATTGAGCTGTCTATATATTATATTAAAAGTAATAAATAGCTTGAGTGTCTCTTTTATATACTTCTTTCAAATTACCAGTTTAAAGTATTGTTACGATTTTTTTTTATTTTCAAGGAAAATAAATTTTGAATTTTTTCTAAAGTTGGAATCTCTGCATTTTCGAAGCGCTGCCAACGTTTAATAATTTGAAACGGAAAAAATACGGTATATGCGAAATTTGATGAAATCGGATATTTAGACTAAGTCAATAGGGAGGAATAAAAACCGATATAGTGGGATAACGGTAAAAGTTACAGTAATATTATTAATTGCGTTTTTGATCAATTGAATTGTACTATCGAACCTAATAGTACGTTTCATAAACAATACGATACGCCATGATGAAAGAGCATGCATATCACTATAGAAAAAAAAAAACAAATCGATACGTTTGTGGCGCTTTGTTTTGACTTACTTTTTATGACTGATTTAATAAATGATAACCCTTTAAATGAATTTCACTCTGTGATTAGATTGAAGAGCGTCCAGGATCCACGAAGCGGAAAGCTCGAAGCTCATGCGTATCTAGGTGCGAAGGATAAATTGGAAAATAATAGTGGATCATTCTAAGCTAAGAAAAGGTACACCTTAGCTATGGAATGCGTCCTTCCCCAATTTACTTTAAAACGTCGATAGGGGCGGCGAAGTATGAATTTGAAAAACTGGTAGGATATTACTAAAGCGACCGCTTTGGCAGAATTTAAATCAATGGAATGTTTGAAAGGTGCAGATATCTGCCGCCCCCTTACCATTTGCGCCCGGGCGATAGCCCAGGTTGCCCATATGCGAAATCCGGCCCTGACCTGACTTCAATTTTGCCATATTTTCCTTTGATATGTAGGTATAGGCAAAAATGTTAACTTCGGAAAATGGCATTTTATTCGTGTTCTGATTGGCTACGATGATTCTCGAATGTGTCCAAACATTAAGGCCATTATTCAGCGTACAATCAGCGTACAAGCTGTCGATAAGTATACCGTATACTTATCGACAGCTTGTCGTACGCGGGGTGACGTTTCTTGAGGCGCAGGTACATGATGCCCCACGTCATTCCTCCGTACTATTTACTTTGAATTGAATGCACATAATAATTTTAGTCGAAACACCGGCATGCATCGAACGCACCCATTGTCTGTATTCCACGACTCACTTCACATTCATTCTACATTTACACCAGTACTACACTGTAAAAACAAGGTTGAATTTTACATCGAAAATTCGTTGAATTTTACACCTTTTTTCTCGCAAAATTACAGTAAACGTTTATTTTTCAACCAAATTTCTAGTAAACCCACAAAATAGTGTAATATTACACAGATTTTTAAATATTTCTCTATTTTGGTGTAATTTTACACCACATTTGGTGTGAAGATGTGCCATTACTTTATTTTTGTGTAATTTTCATGTAATATTGCGATTTTGGTGTGAAAACTACACCTACATTTGTGTAAAACTGAGTGTGCTACAATACTTTTGTGAATTATTGCATTTTCCTGTATCTGTCAAGTGGCTTGTTCTGTGTGCAGTTAGTCTGTTCCGTCCGAAGTGCGTTCGTGTGAGCATCATATTATTGTTGTTGTTATAGCGTTTTTTGATGTTGAACCGGAGGGGGTGTACCAGCTCTTGGCCGTTGGAATAACGACTAGCTCCAGGATGATTAAAATCGGAAAACCGGCTGCCGTAAATATTATTAATTAATTACATAAACCAAGATGTAAATTTACATTTTCGCCGGTGTAAATTTACATTTGTTCCAGTGCAAATTTGCTTATTTCTGATTTAAATTTACATAATTCTAAGAGTAAGTTTACTTATTAATGTAAGTAATTTTGTAGTAAATATTTACACCGTAAAGTGTAAAATTACTCTCGCTCATATCATGGTGTAAATTTACTACTATAATAGAAGGAAAAAAAGTTTCCTCCTATTATTGGAGTAATTTTTTTTACAGTGTAGTCTATGTACATATATTCCAGTTTCCGATTCCGTTACTTGAAAATTTGTCTTGCTCTCTGTTTTAATTACATATTGAACGGAAAATGCCATTTCGATCGCGTGGAAAGTGCATATTTAACGCTGACTTAGCAAAAAATACCCATTTTTAAAAAAAGTGATAGGAAAGAGTGACAGTGATGTAGAGTGTAGTATTTGCCGCGGCCAAATTAATATTGCAAATAGTGGAAAGTCCAGCATCGATCAACATCTGAAAATGGATAAACATATTAGAGCGCTTCATCGTAGTAGTGCTTCTTCGTCTGTTAGCATTTTTTTTTTCGCCGGCGAAAGATTTGCTAACCCCTGCCTACGAAGGTGTCTGGGCATTTCACACAATTAAATCAAATCACAGCTTTGCTTCGACAGAATGTTCTTCAAAACTTCTAAGAACCTGCTTTGCACTGAAAAATTTTCATTGCGCTCGCACAAAGTGCCAAGCCATAATCAATAATGTCTTAGCTCCGTATGCAATGAGTGTTATTAAAAACGAATTGTCGGAAAGGAATTTTCTTTGTATATCAACCGATGCATCAAATCACGGCAACACTAAATTGATGCCAGTAATAGTCCGGTATTTTATTCCAACAATTGGAATACGTGTACCCATTTTTATTTTATACATATGTGTACTTTTTTGTCCTTTTTTTGGAAAAGGTCATATCCTTTAAATTCGGAAATACTAGTTGGCAGCGTTACAGTATACCAATGAATACGAGAACGAAAACCAGTCAGTCAGTACCGCGAGCGCGCAGCGCGATCTAAAGCGCCGACGGGGGTTTGGCGAGCGTAGTGAGTACTATAGTATTCAGGGTGTCCCGCATTGGGTGGTCAATACTGTAATGGTTGATAGCGCAACTTGTTTCAGCAAGAAAATTACCAATACAATCGGAATTTTTTTTACCGTTACCTTGTTATCGCTCTTTTTGTGAAAGTCATCGAAAATCGTGACTTGTCATGCAAAATCATGATTTGCAGCCCTCCTGATGACTTAATCTAAGATTTGATTTCAGTTTCAGAAACTACATAAAATTTCACAAAAACTGAAGTTTTTCCTGTTGCCAACATTATCGGCACTTTCAAGATACAGTTACTCAAACTTAACAGAAATTTTAAAATCGATTTTTCATCGAAAATTTAAACAGTAATTGCATAACGGTGCTTTATACGTACAATTCTGCAAAGTTGATAAAAGTCGCTTCAACATGTTGGCTTTCCAACGGTATATCACTTTTCTTATTTACATTGCAGAATTTTAGGTAAACACGCATTAAATGGTAAAAATCATGGCTAACAATTTTCCCTTGACTCGAAAAAAGACATACAAAGGCAATTATAATTCGGGATAGAATCTCGCTACATTATTTTGACCAGAACTGTAAGATATTTGAAATTTGGTACATTGTTTGGCAAATGCAACGGTACTTATAACCGTTAAAATTTAATATTTGCTATTTATGGCAGATAGACGGTTGCCCGCTCATAATTCGAGACCTATCAAAAAATATTTTGGAAACGAATTTCCCGGAAAGTGGATTGGCAGTTTTGGGACAGTTGCGTGGCCTGCGAGAAATCCCGACCTTACTCCCCCAGATTTTTATTTATGGGGTAACTTGAAAAGCAATGTCTATTCCGAGCCGATTACCTCCCGGGAACAGCTGCTGCAGCAAATTAATGATGCTTGTGACAACATTAAGGAAACCCCTCCTGAATTAATGATGCTTGTGACAACATTAAGGAAACCCCTCCTGAAATCCTTCGGGACGTTTCTTCCATGGGCCGAAGGTGTCGAGTCTGCATACAAAATGGAGGAGGCCAATTCCAGCAGCATTATTCCAATTCATCAAACAGACCCATTTAATCATTAGTTAATATTTTTATCGGTTCTTTCTCATATTCAAAACTTTATTTTCATTTTTATTTAACAAATTTTCAAAATTGCGATAGTAAAATATAAAAAATAAATTAATAAAATTTCAGTTTAAATAATCCGATAAGAAAATAATTACCTTGTTTTTTTACATCCAATATGTGTAATTCTAAAATCCCGCAATGTAAATATGAAAAGTGATATACCGTTGGAAAGCCAATGTGTTGAAGCAACTTTCATCAACTTTGCAGAGTTGTACGTATAAAGCACCATTATGCAATTACTGTTTGAATTTTCGATGAAAAATCTATTTTAAAATTTCTATTAAGTTTGAGTAACTGTATCTTGAAAGTGCAGATAATGTTGGCAACAGGAAAAACTTAAGTTTTTGGGAAATTTTATGTTGTTTCTGAAACTGAAATCAAATCTTGGATTAAGTCATCAAGAGTGCTGCAAATTACGATTTTGCTTGACAAGTCACGATTTTCGATGACTTTCACAAAAAGAGCGATAACAAGGTAACGGTAAAAAAAAATCCAATTGTATTGGTAATTTTCTTGCTGAAACAAGTTGCGCTATCAACCCTTACAGTATTGACCACCCAATGCGGGACACCCTGTATAAAGTACTTTAATTAATTTTATTTTAATGAATATTAAACACAACAATCATACAGAAAACTATGATATTTCTTTCCTTTTTCTTCAGCCACGTTTGATGCCTTATAACCTTTTCCTGCCCGAAATTTTAAGAAATAAACTGAAAATTGTTTGCAAGTATGTTGACAATACAAGAACTTGATCAATTATTTTTACAGTTTCGCGGAGCATGTGTGTATGTATCTACGTCCGATCTTGCGATGCGATCTTCTCTATGGAATTGTATTTTTTTTAACATACGACTCGTGCTACTAGCAGCTGGTCAAACTATAAATATAAATGTATGAAAATCCTCGAATTAGAAGCTAAGCCATATGCCCTCCTATATGCACAAGTCTACTGATCGTCCTTCGACA
Source organism: Microchrysa polita (assembly GCA_949715475.1). Lineage (NCBI taxonomy): Eukaryota > Metazoa > Arthropoda > Insecta > Diptera > Stratiomyidae > Microchrysa > Microchrysa polita. The sequence goes on from OX454416.1 coordinate 684,130, forward strand.
CCCATGTTACACATTTTCTGTACACAATTTAGTACTAATATGCGCCGTCATTGTTTCATGTGAGCCCAATATCAAGCCTATTCGTTCATGTCCCAAAGGATTGCATGTATCAGTGGTAGTATGTTGCGCGACTTGATGGTGGTTAATTAGCAGTTAACAGATGATCAAAATTTCTTCCGTTCAACCGTATTAACCTAAAACCATGCTTTCCAATCTGATTCCAATGAAAATCATGTTGCTGCAGCTGACCATGCTCTCCAATTAGAAAATTTCCGCGTTACTCGCCATTCAAATCTGTCTCCTTCTTGAAGGATATCACATAAGGTTTCCTTTTCCAAGGATTCGGCACGTGTTTTCCGGATTGTTTATGTTTGAAGTTATGCATCCTATCCTATATGGGTCGGGCACAACGCGACACTAATGTGCACCTTGACTTTTCGCCTCTCGCGGCAAATGTCCTTAAAATAAAACAAATGAAAATGAAAATATTAAGAGCAATCGGGCACACAAAAAAAAAGATTATTTATTTCGTTTGTGTGTCCTGCACTGATTCAGACGACAGCTGAAGAAACTATGTGTTGAATACATGACCTCCTATAGGACTGTATTTTGGGGTGCACAAGCCGGTGTTAAGTTTGGTTCAAGAGGTTAGGACCGTGTCGCGGTCGGTATCAAGAGGCATATTTTCTAATTATAGAGCGAGTGACAAATGTATTTTCTTCCTGAACAGAGATGTTTTTATCACAGGGATTCAAATGAGTTTCCTGTGTTGTATGAGAGTCATAACATTAAATATTAGTTGACGAGGTCTTAATGATATTGTTTTCCGTTCTAAATGGGGTCTTAAATGCATTGACATTTTTCGGCATAGTTGGAACAGGGCCATTAGCGAGTATGAGTACAAAGCGATGTGGCTGTTAAACAAATTTCTGAATATTGAAATGTTAGCTAGAATTGCGTTACTGATGATTATCATACGTGTATAATAAATTATTGACTCAATAAAAATCTTTTGTTTGATATCAGTTTGAGCGTCTGCTATTAATTACATACCACTTACCAACAGAGAGAATCTTAGGTAATTTTTGCGTTCAGGCCGTTGTTATTCATCTTAAGCTCCTGTTACATGCTTGTTACGAGACACCAAACCAGCAATCAGAATCATTAAATTTTGCACTTACATTTCATGGAACGCAGACAATAAACGAGCGAAATTCAGTGCGTCAAAAACTCGGCAGCCGCTTGTACAATGCTGGTGCATTAAACTCTGAACGATTTGAGGATGTTTTCCACAGGTTTCCTCTATGATGGTCGGTCTGCGCGTATTGTGGTGTATAGTGATGGATATTACAATTCGCCACACACCGCAATCATATCCTTCCAACAGATGTTTACTGGTCGCGTCGAGAGCATATATTCAGGTGATGGAAGTTATAGCCTCGGGCCAAAAATCATTTCAGAGAGGAGCCGTGGTATAGGGTAATAAAAACCAAGACGCCGAGGTATCACCGAGAATACATGTAAGAATTGTAGGGCCTTCCGATCGGTATGCTGCCCTGTCCTAATTTATATAATCGCTTATCGGTTTTTTTAGTTATCGTCCTGCGTCCGGATGATTTAAGCATTGAACATGAAACAAAATCGTTTAAGACATACTATACACAAAAATCGAAAAAATTGCTCGTTTTAGTTGAATGTTGGCCGCGATAGTAGTCAATTTATTTTTTCGTGAAATTCGTCTGTGACTAAAGCAGATGTTTTTTTTTTTACTTTATTTCTTTGTTTTCAAAGTTAACCAAAGTACTGCTCTTAGTAACAATAGGCGGTGGTCGAAGGAATGCTGACCCGGTGTGTCAGAAGTTTTAATTTGCATTGAAGATATGAAGAGCAATAAGAGCATCAAGACTTTGTGTACCTTCGCTGCGAATCCTGCGTGTATTTTTTCCCAGCTTCACTCTATCACTTGGTTTGCCGGACCGATTTCAACAAACCCATTTATAAAATCGGAAGGCTATAAAAGGGCACTGAAAAGTTATTAATTTCTCTTGCTGAATACCAAAAACTAATTAAAACTGTACCTGATCACCGTTCAGAACAACCTATGGCGGCTATTTTACTGCGATCGAATTCCAAACGATCCGTTTATGCATTCTGCAGGAAAGACGTGATCATATTTTTCTGAGATGTGTCCGCTTTGAGGACTCGCATATACGAATATTACTTGCATTCTTTCTGCACGGGCTTTGTAGTACATATAATGGGAAATGGATCCCATAAGGATCGAGATTCAATCGCCTGAGGATGCATTCGAATGCAAACTAATCTCGACCGAATGGACAAGTCGACATGACTTGGTATGTCGGTTTCAGCATACTAATCGGAGCTATACATACTACGAACCTAAATTGACTTTTGGGCCGATTGGTTAATTTAAGACAATTATGGCGGTAGCAAAAACCGTATAGTCCAAAAGAGTCGATGGATCCTTTTTAATGTTGAAATTCTTAGACGGTCTAGAATTAATTAGTTTTTGTGTGAAATGCCAAAATGGAGCGTCAGAGTGGAATGCCAATTTAGTATAGTTTATGATATTTCAGGAGGGTTTAATAGTTAAAATTTAGTAGCTAATTGCGAAATTAGGTGGTCAATGTTAAAAAATATCCTTTGGACTTTCAACTATTACCAGATTTCCATTCAGTTACGTACCGTCGCGTCGTATAGATAATGATAAGTTAATGAATGTAAATACATAATAATGTGTATACCTACTGCATACTCGAACTCGTACATCTTTACAAAAGGACTTCGAGACATAAGGTCACATAATAGACAACACCTCGTTACAATGGTTTGGCGTGTCGTGTAGAGTCATTTGGGCAACCACAGCCGCAAACTACCCCGTCAGACCTATCACGAAACAAACAACTCAGTTTAAATTGCACGAAAGAAACTACCTGGACAGTACTACAGGGCTGACCCTGGTACAAGTCAGCTTTAGTATCGCAATTTTTATAGTTAATTTTACCAAAACTAATAATCAAATTTACCAAAGCATATTCAAAGGAATCAATTCGATGTACACATTTCTCTTTGACATTTTTTCGATACAACTGTTAAGGTTATATCGAAGACACTCCTAATATCATAGTTCTCTCCTTTTAATTCTCCCTGACCTTCTGTCGGGATTGCTCGCGACGGTAACTAGCATTAAATTGATTATACCAACGTCAACGTTGTGTGTGGCTTTCAAGGGCATTGAAATGTTCGGACAGTGCTCAGCTTGCTGACCTTCTGTCGAATTGACACGACATTGAAAAATTAGATGCAATTTGTTCACAAAACTAAATGAACAATATCATACGAAATTATGTTTTTTAGGAATTGTCGGCTTCTGTGGAAGCCACTCCACCGACATTAGGTATAGTTATTGTCCTTACCCGAAAAACGTGTCTGCCCGGCAGACATTTATAATTTAATTAACGATTGATGAATTTTGGTTATTCTACGAAAAACGTTAAGAGTGTAGTGCGTGTCAGAAATGAAGATTGTATACGCGAATAGTGTCGTTATGTCGGTGAAAGAAGCTAAGGAGCATGCAATCCGATAGGTTTTGGCAAGACAACTGAACTTCGGTCTTCTGTTGTAGATTCTAGTTGTACAATAATAGAAATTATTTGTGAAGGTACGAGTGCATCGCAGACGAATCTGCAATTCTGAATCTGCCCGTAATCAAGTTGTGTTTTCTTTTGTAGGTGATTTAGCGTTTATGATTCTGGACCATGCCAAAATGCCTCAAACGTTTCTGGTCCAGTCATATTAGCATTTCAAATAAAAAAAATAGAGTAAGGTTAATTTTTGTTGTTATTGAATCAGTGGGCTCCCAGGAACCTAAAACTCGGTTTGCTAAAAAAAATTTGATCGGAAATGTCCCAAAAAGGACAAAAAAGGATGGATGGATGGATGGAGGGATACGGCGCTATGATAGATTGGCTTATTGTATTTCCCATCTAAGCGAGACGGTTTCAGGTTATGAGCTCTGTCCTACGTAAAAGGCTAAGAAGAAAGTTAACCAGGTTTACTTTGGGTGCACCCATTCTGGTAGCTTGAGCCCCAAAGAAATCTTGTCTCCAGCTCATAAGAGTGGGACATTCGAAAATAACGTGCGGGGCTGATTCCTCATCTTCGTTGCAGAGGCGGCATAGTGGGCGTTGTGTGTAGATTCCTATTGTATTCAGATGTTTCCGTAGGGTGCAATGACCGGTTATAAGGCCTGTCACTGCCCTGAGGTTCGTTTCACTAAGGCTGAGGGCTTCGGTGCAGCTGGTATGCCAGTTAGATTCCAGCATACGCTTGCTATGCCTGAGCCCTTTAGCGAGTCTCCATCGATCTTGGAATTTATCCTCGGTCCATCGTCTAGCAACGGTTCTGGCAGTAGATTTACTGATTCCGATTGCAGGTTCAGGACCAGTTAAGGGTAGTTCGGAACCCTCTCTTGCAATGGCATCCGCTTTCTCATTTCCTTCGATCCCCTTATGTCCTTTCACCCATTTCAGAGTTACTTTGTTTCGGGTAGCTAGGTTTTTGAGATTTTATTGGCATTCCCAAACCAATTTATAGGTTGTTTTGGGACTTGCAATTGCTTTTATAGCAGCTTGACTGTCGGAGAGAATATATATGGTCTTATTGGTATATCCCTTTCGAGTACTCTCCCCTGCTGCAAGGTTTATGGCTATAAGTTCTGCCTGGAAGACAGTTGTATATTGACCTAGGGATTTGGAGATACTATAGTTGTTGGTTTTAGTATAGACTCCTGCCCCTGTTCGTTCGTCTGTCTTCGACCCATCCGTGTAGCACACGATGTGATTTGATAGATGGTTGTCGTTCCATTTACTCCAGTCTTCCCTAACTGTTAAGGTTTGGATGTTGGAGTCGAAGGTGTACATGGCAAAAAAGGATACTCTTTAATCCTTGATCGGAAGCCGGCATGCGGGGTATCATATCAAAGGGGACGCCGAGTACATTACATATCCGTACTTTGTTTCCTGTTTCAACGGAATAAATCGAGCTTAAATGGAAAATTATCGTGTTTTCCGTGTATCTTTCCAAAGCCATAAATACGAGAATAATTCAAGTTGTCACTACTTTTCTCACTTTTCAGAATCTATAATAGCTGAAGATTCAACGATTAAATTTGCTAAAAAAAAGTAGATCGGAAAGCTCTGAAAAAGGACACTAATTACACACCTTGATCGAACGTGGGCATGCGGGGTGTCATATCAAAGAGGACGTCGAGTACATTCCATATCCGGCGTTTGTTACTTGTTTCAAGGACCCCCGAAGGAAAAAATTGGGCTCAAATGAAAAGTTTTCGTGTTACCCATATCAGTATCTTTTAAGAGCCGTAATTTTCCATTTAAGCCCGAATTATTCCATTTAGTTTCCTTGAAACAAGAAACAAACACCAGATATGCAATGCACTCGATGTCCTTTTTGATATGACATCCCGAATGCCCACGTTTGATCAAGGTTTGTAACTAGTGTCCTTTTTCAAAGCTTTCTGATAAATTCTTTTCTTAGCAAATTTAATCGTAGAATCTTCTGCTATTATCTTCTTCTTCATTACCGTAACTCCTAGTGGAGCATGGTGCGTTGATGACTACCGTGTGTAGTCATCAACGTTACAAAGACAACTGAATTCGGAGTGTGATACGGTTGTCAGCCATACCACTTCCTAGTCGCATTATTAGTTTATATTCTACGATAAGAATAATTATTATCATCTTTTTCTGAATAATAAACTTGCGACGAGTCGTGCCGAGTTTGGAAACTCGTTTCTCTATGAGTGTCTATTTCACAGAGTGGCGACCGAACGATCACGGCCACAGAGCACGACAAGTGAGAAAAGTAGTGACAACTTGAATTATTCTCATAGCTATGGCCTTGGAAAACACGGGAAACACGGGAAACACGATAATTTTCAATTTAAGCTCGTTGAGGGTCCTTGAAACAGGAAACAAACACCGGATATGTTTCAAAATCCACCAAAATTAGCTTTACTCTATTTTTTTCTATTTGGAGGCCTGAATTGGGATATTTTGACTGGACTATTCATTTGCTATTCAAAGCTTTCTGCTTTCTGTTTCCTGAATCCTGAGCGTTCTGCAAGCTCGATCACAAAGAGAATTGCAGCTTCGATTGTTAGCCTTGAATCAAATTTTCAACTTAATGCAATTTCACATAAACCGTTCATTCCTGGATTTCAAGTATCGACCGTGATTCAAAGAAACAATTATTAAAACTGCAGAGAAATATCAACATTGGAATTTCGTTTAAAATAATTTACAATTTAAAAATGACATTTTATATTTATTTAAAAAATAGGGATCATTTTTTTTAATTAAAAAAAAATTGTGGTCTTCCCTTTCTGTATTTTAAAATTCAATTTATGTCCGCGTTGTTTCCAATTGACACAATACTGAACTGGCTCCAGCCTACTCAGACTGCTAGTAAATCCGCCACTGAGGAGGCTGCAACTTGCACAGACTGATCGAAACTGATGAATAGCCTATTCCCCATAAGAAGAAGAATTCATATTTTCATAGAATATGTAACATATAGTTTCATATTTAATTTTACAATTATGTATTCCTTTCCCAATTTCTGGGTCTGGGGGATTTAGCTCCTTAGCCCCCTCCCTTGGTTGCGCCATTAGCACTGAAACAGCCGGATACAAATAGTGGATTCGAATTGATATAACATTTGGCAGTTTGTCAGCAAGAAGTCAGCACTAACTCGCATTCACATACATCTTTTGCCACGTACTCTGAAACGACAGTCATTTTTTAGCTATTTTGTCCGCAGAATTTGGTCTAAAAAGCCTCCAACTGGATGAACATAATGAGAATCAGGAGTAAGAGTCATAACATGTGCAGGTGCCACTTATCGTTCAATGTGCAGCAGGTAACTCTCAATTTTCCTTTCATAAAATCTGCCTGACAATACTTTTGCCACCGATAATTTCGCCCCCTAAGAAAGTCATGATGTTAAAGAAATGTTGGGCTCGCCCCTCCCTGACCGAAATCCTGGCTACGTCTGCAATAGAAACTCTACCCTAAAAATAGATTTTTTTACAGAAAAATTATTTTTTGATTGACCCATGTTTCACTAAACTCACAAAGGTGTATCTTTATTGAGCTCACACAAACACTCAGTGGCGTAACATTTCTAGAATATCTTGTGTTCGAGATCGAAATGAGGGCCCCACACAATGTAATTAATAATAATTAAACAAAATCGCTTAAACCACTATTTTTCCTGATTACTACACACTGTAGTACATTTGAACTAATTTTTAAACTATATTTGTATGGGAGGCACTCTATCGACAGAATTTACTGAAACCTAAAACAAATAAAACGACAGCAATATGACGTCACCTATTTAAAATGCATTGGTGAAGCTTTCGTCGCTGTTTTGCTGCATCATATCTATTTCAATCAGTAGGGTCTGGTAAACCGCGATTCACAGTTTATTGTGAAATCTCGAATCCTGTTGACACTATCGTCCTAATTTTATTACACAATTTGATTTGAATTTTTCTACATTTCTCTGACCATTTGATGCATGATTAAAAGTTTTGTTTTTGTTTTTTTTTGCAACGAGGTCAGGTGAAGTCCACCACACTTTATCACGATTTCGTATAGATTTGGTTTGAGATTTTGGTTGAAATCGCGTTCATTTCGTTCAAAATGTATGGGAAATGTCCTTTACTTTTTATTTTCATTTAACTCAATACCATACGTGAAAAAAATATTTTTTAGGACACCATGGAACGTGAGTCGAAATGATAGCCATACATTTGTCAGAATTAGAAGCTTTAAGGCCTGGTAAAAAATACCTGCTCTTCAAGTGAGAATACAAAATTCAACATAACAATAATTTGGATGCAGGAAGTTTTAATTTTCGTGGACTTCCTACGGTTTTATAAGAAATTTCGTGCTTTTGAAACCACTCTCAGTGTTTTGTACAAGCTAAAAATTAATAAGATAAAAAGGTGCAATAATTGTATCACATATTTCTGGTATTATTTTGAAATTGGTGTAACTTTTGCGGAGTGAGAGAGGCCAAGTAGACAATTAGCAATCTATTTTTTTTTTCTCTTTTCTCTTCCGGAGACTCGCAATAGCTAATGCCACCTCTGGTAACAGAAATGAAGTTCATCAGCGCCACTCTAAAATTTTCCTCGAAGTTCTTAAATTCAATTCTTCAAATTGCTTCGTAGCAAAGAAAACATTTCGCTGTGGATAACTAAAGCATCTGTTTCAAATTAAGCTTCAATATTCCAATGACACATAAATCTGCAAAAAGTTGCTTTCAAATAAGTTCAAAATTTCCCACTCCTCGCCACTATGCTAGGGGGGACCTGGTGACTGGAGGTCTATGTTCGGTCGAACACATGGAACACGAACACCGTACGTTACGCCACTGCTAGAAATTATAGACTTTTGAAATTTTGAAATGATGTAAAAAAGATTCACATGCGTTTATATAGTAGATTCTGGACACCCTCTACTAGGGATGTCAAAAACCGGACGGTTAGTCCGAAAACCGGTACTTTCGGAACGGTTAACCGGTTTTTTATCGGTTTTTTCCTCCTCCCGGTTTTAACCCGGACGGTCGTTTGTCCATCCGGTTAAAACCGGGACAAAAATTCTTTCCAAATTTATAAAATTTTTTATATTTTCTCGATTTTTCCGTATGCAATTCTATTACTTGTCCTCTATGAAAAATATCGTTTCCAAATTCCAGCCCTTAAACATATTTTCGAACATTCTCTGTAGATCCATTGCTTCGTCAAATTACTTCTCCATGTATCGTTGATCTAATTTTGCATACGATACGAACCATAGCAATACGAGTGTGTATGCATGTTTTTACTAAAATTCTAAGCAAATCAATGAAAAAAAATGGTTAATCGGAAAACCGGTACTTTTAGCCCGGTTAAAACCGGACGGTCTAACCGGCTTTGCAAAAAAACCGAAAAAACCGAAAACCGGGCTATGGACCGGTTTTGACATCCCTACCCTCTGCCCATATGTATGTACATAATATGCTTCTGTGGATACTTCCGATTTAACAGCACTCACTAAATGTATTATGCAATTGCAAAACTCCAGCATTTCGCGATTCATGCTTAATTGTCCGTTAAGGAACATTGTGGTTGAGGTGAACAACGTCATTATCATCATCTTTGTACACACTGGAGCGTTAATTAAAACGACACCTTGTCTTAAGTAAACAGAGGAAGTTATTGCAACCCTTTGACCCAACTATCTAATGGGGCGCAGGTGACTTCGTACACACACAGATTATTTAGTCGCAGATCTTCCGATCTTAAGTGTGTGATTGACGCTTGCAGAAATGTTGCGGTTTGTTTCAAACTAATGTGCACTTAATCATTGCGGTTGTCGAGACAACATAATAGTCGGCTTCCAAAGAGCACTCCGCACTGCATAACCAGGACTCAACCAACCTTAAACAATGTGGTGGATGATTTCTATCTATGTACATACATATGTGAATGTTTAGGTATGTGATGTGTGTACAATTCCGGGAGTCACTCTAACGATGTGGGAACCATAAAAGTGACACTTATGTTGACTGTATTTAGTCAGGCTCGAAGGAAGAATCTTTAGCCCTTGACCTCTAAAAAGTGGGTACACAACTTCCTTCAACTTCACTTGTGAAACTTTCTATTGAGTTGGGCAATCAGCCTTTTGGTCTAGTTATACTGGCTGCTTATATACACATAGTTAGCTGTTCCGATTTGAGTCAATTGTAAAGTATGTACATATGTTGTTTGCATCAGCAGACACGAATTTTGCCAATCAATAAATCTTCATCAAGTTTTGCCTTAGTAAATTCAAATTTGGATAGCAATAAGACAAATGTTTCTAAGTACATAATACGAACGTGGTGTGTGTGCAATATTACTAAAATGTAATAAAATGATACTTGGTGTATTATGCAGACTGCAGATGTCGTCTTTTCAGGATGACAGAGTATGTGAGTACAAGTCTTGAACAATTTTCACATTAGCGCAGTTTATACGTACGAAGACAATTGGAGCTCGTTTAGGGCTAATTTAAGGCTTCCGCTTTGCAGCTAAAGCGCCAAATACCAAAAGCCATGTAAAACAGAATGGAATGTAAAATGTACGAGCTACTGCTGCATTGCATTGTACTCGTACAACAGAATGTTACTGTTGCAAATGATCTGATAAAGCATCCTCCCATGCACATGGCATTCTTCTATTGTTATGTTGAGGTACATATATCTTTATCTTTAAATGATATAACGATATCAACAAAGAAATAGGGTAAAAGGATGTTGGATTGCTTAGGCTACTTATACCTATGTGAAATTGAATTTAAGATATCCTGAAAAGTCCTTTTCTATATTAATTTATAGTATAATGTACGAAAAATGGTCTACCATGACTAGGCCTATTCCTAACACCGGTACATCGGTTCTGAACCGATGTTGATTAAACACCGGTACCATAATATTTAAAAGTACCGATATTCCGGTTTTATCAATGGCGGCCGGTTTCAGTTTTTTTTAACACTGTTTTTTGCAGGTTTTTTTTTTAACTCGTTTAATATTCGTTTATTTTAATGATTGACTTATTCAAAAATAAACAAAATAAGCACATGTTCTAATTATTTTCCATTAGATCTTATTAAATTAATAGGAGCAATCCTATGTAATAAAAAAACGGTACTGTAACAAGTACTAAAAACCGGTTATGAATAGCTGATAATAATGTTGATGTAAATCAATTTTGAAAACTGGGTTGTTTTGTGTTGCCGGGACCAATTGGTTTATTATGCAAGTTTTGTATTACCTCCTAGGTCCTGATAATAAACCCGAAAATCGGTACTAAACAGATACCTCAAAAAACTTAAATAACGGGGTTTGATAAAAAATGAACCATTTTTGAAAAAAAAACCTGCAAATTTCGGTTTACCGGGTGTCTACCGGGAGTTGAAGAAAACCGGAAACCGGTACTGAAATGTGAGTATCGAACAGGCCTAAACGGCTGTCACACCATAAAGTAAGAAATTGGAATAGAGATGGAACTCCATATAACATTAAAACCTACCGAACAACATTTTACCTTTGGAAGATATCTCCCTGTATGTACACGTTACATACAGCACACACTCAAAGGTAAAATGTTGTTCAGTAGGTTTTAATGTTATATGGAGTTCCATCTCTATTCCAATTTCTTACTTTATGGTCACACTGCGTAAATATTAGTAATATTACTGTGATGATGATTAGTGCAAACTGTTTACTGTGGAATGACATGCATCGTGTTATGAAACTAGATATGTACTAAAGAAACTCTGTCCCATAAATGTTTCATTCAGATAAGTACATATTACTACATCAAGTAATAGATTCCATCCAACTCTGGAATGCTTTGGTCCATACGTATTATGATCTAATGCAACGTAATGGTCCCCTTTTGAATCATTCTCTTCTCTGCAACGATTCGTATTCTTGATGAGCACATAGAATAATCATAGTACTTGACCAATTGCTAGAAATTTATCTATAAAAGGAGACGGATTAGGGGACTCAAAATTGAATTAATCACATTTTGAATTCCGGTCTACTTGTTGCACATCGATTGGATTTGTCATAATATTGAATCTGGAATCTTTTACTATTAATTTATCGTTGTGTACGCGACAGCGACGTTTATGATGTTAACCAAACACTTGGATGAGTATGATTTCGAGAATAGCTATTACCGATTAAAAGTGTTTGGGAAGGATGGCGGAAAGCATTAAAAGATTTTCCACTTTTAGTCGGAGTATCTTTCATATAGATTGTACAACTTCACAACTGTAAGAATATTATCTGTGTGCCATTCTCGCAATTCAACACAGTATGCCGAAAGTAATTACAAAAAAAATCCTTACTTCGGCTTATTAATCAAAAGTAAAGCATCTGCCTGAATTCTTTTGAACTAAAATCAAAAATTCAAAACACGTATACTTAGTGGAATGCGGAAACTGCACTACTTGAGATATTTTCAAATTCAAATATTTTCAAACACCACCAAACAAAGATTTACATCCCAATTAAGTCAATTATCGAAAATTCCAATAAAACTGTGGGGACACATTTAAATCAATAGCAGCTGATCAATTTAATACAAAACATTCCATCACGATACAATCGCTGAAGCACGCTTGCTCGAAACAATGTCCGGAGGATGCAATCCTGAATGCAACAATCACGGGAAGATAATTTGAAGCACATATCAGATAATTTTGTGTTGCCGAAAACACGTGCTATATGCTCGATTTCATTCCTATACCAACCAATATCCTACCTACCGGGTGCGTACTCATTAAGAAAATGCATTCCACTTAAAGGCAACTGCAGGCTGTCGAAATCTGAAATTCCTTACTCACGATCCTGGCTTTTTTTTTGTGTGTTTTAAGAGTCCGGGTGGTAAAAAATGGCTCAATGTATATCAAATGAAGGCACACGATAATGAGTCCCGACAAGGAGATGATGTTGCAGTGATTTATTGCAGCATTTTTATTCTGAATGATGTATTACAAATTTAAATGGTTGAAGACAATTACAAGTAGTGAAAAAAAAGTTGATGATATAATTAAGAAATTAGGTACATATTTAATATGAAGTGAAAGTTGAATTGAAATGCCGTTTTTGTATATTTAATTTATGAATGGAAAATAGTATATTAAGCCAGTGTTGATGGAAATACACAGCTGCAGAGAACTGTATGCAACCCGGAACCAGTCTATACTTTGAAAATGCGACTATTCAGTACAATTCCACAATGGAATTGTCCTAGAACTGGTGCCCGAATATAGCTGAAGACAAATAACAATCGAGCGGCAAAATCCAACAAATTGCTACTTGAAGATCAATCATATTTTCACGTTTTCGCTCCTTGTGTTAAGTTTTTAATGTTCTTGAAGTATATTTTCGAAAGGTGGTTAATCCCGAAGCCGCTATAGTGATCCAGACTTTTTCCCATATTTTAAAAGTAATATTCTGTAATCAACTTTCGTAATATGATTAAATAAAAGTTTTTGAAATTTTCCTCCTGCGGCCCACCCACACCTGAAGAGAGTCTTATTTGGCCAGGGCCAGGTTTTGAGTTTGACACCCCTGCCCTACGTGAAGCATTTATATTTGGAGAAGTTTTCCTAAATCTGATTTCAGTCGAATTAGATCGCCTTGGCGACATACTTGTCGTTTAACTTGATCAGAATTGTCAAAACTCTACATGTTAGTTAGATTTTTGATCGTCAGATCGAGGGCAATCACTTCTAGTCTCAGATCAAAGACTGCTACGAGCCAGGTGGTGTCTTTTCACCAGTTCTCTTGGATTTTTTATCACACGTTCTCCCGTATATCAAATAAAACCGAGACCGAGGCTAATTTCGGGCGCGGCCAAAATTTAGATACCCTTCGTCCTCGGGCTCTTTTTCGGGCGTACCTACGACTTGTATTTAATTTTCCTTCCGTCTTCCCAAAAGATCCGTTGCGTCGACAAGGTTTTGTGAAATTGGTGTAAAAATGTTTGTTAGAAGAACCAAAATGGGGGGTTGGGTTTGTATGGCAGCCCCATGAGCCCACTGCACATTCTTAAGACATCTAATGGCACATTTAGCAAACCCTCACAAGATAATACTATCGCTAGATACATATATGATAAATTAGAATCTTTATACAGGGTTATTGGTTAAGTCGACCTATTCCCTGCAACACGTTATAATAGGGTAAAAATGCAACAAAATGAGGCCATAAATGTTAGGCCGATTTTCAACGGTCACTGAGATATTTGAATTTTTAGGTTTTTTTTAAATAACCTCGAATTTTACCATTTAAAGTAAGAATTAAAAAAAACTACTAAGGTAATGGGTTAAAACTTATTTTTTTTAACAATTCGAAATTTTTAATTTTTAATAAAAAAAATATCTTAAATTTTTTTAAAGTTGATTTTTAATATAGTATTACTAAAAAAATTATATGACACGGACTCTGCAGACCGCTGGAAAAACATACTCGTGTTGTCAGCTTTCCAAAAAGGTGTCAATGTCAATATAAATATTTGAAATAATTGAAACAGCTAGCTGCAACTTGTTCGGGGACCATAATTTCGTTTGATAAAAAACGACAAATCCATAACACAATAAAAACACGTCTGTCAAGTTAGCACTACCACTTTAAAAAAACAAAAAGTATCCAATTAATTGTCGCAGGAACCGAAAGGGGTGGTAGTGCTAACTTGACGGGGGTAGTTTTTAAGGGAAGGAGGGGCGCGACAATTTTTTTTCAGGGTGGAAATCTTTTAAGCAGCCGTAGTGAGAGTTTACTGGACACTTATAGTATTGGGGCGATTCTTGGAACTCGAGTTTGGCGAACTAAGGCCGAAATGCAATTAGGGGTACTTTTTAAGGGGTAGAAGGGGCGCGACAAATTTTTTGAAGCGTGCAATATGCCTTTCGGTTTCTGCGACAATTAATTGGATACTTTTTGTTTTACGGAAATGCTTGAATTGGCCGCTACCGGGGTGGTAGTGCTAACTTGACGGGGGTAGGTTTTAAGGGAAGGAGGGGCGCGACAATTTTTTTCAGGGTGGAAATCTCTTAAGCAGCCCCTGTGATATCTTACTGGACACCTTTAGCATTGGGGAGATTCTTGGAACTCAAATTTGATTAACTGAGGCTCAAATGCACTTAAGGGTAGTTTTTAAGGGGAAGGAGGGGCGCGACAATTTTTTTTCTTTTTCCATTGAATTACGACAAAATCGCGACATTTAATGCACTATAGCGTTTGTCGAAATTTTAAAGTGGTAGTGCTAACTTGACAGACTTGTTTTTATTGTTTTATGGATTTGTCGTTTTTTATCAAACGAAATTATGGTCCCCGAACAAGTTGCAGCTAACTGTTTCAATTATTTCAAATATTTATATTGACATTGACACCTTTTTGGAAAGCTGACCACAGCAAAAAATCCGGTGTGAATTTAACTCCGAAAATTGTCGAATAGGGTCCCTCCGTTTGGATAAAATATTGTTTTATCCAAATGGATGAACACAAAAGTGTACTTCCAATTACACCAAACGGAGTAATACTCGATATTTTTGGGATAAAAATAAAACACAAGTTTCACAGAACATTTAACTCATAAATGAGTTTTGTATAACTAACATTTACCTCTCTATAGGTGTTGGCGACATTTCATTTATCTCTTTACGCTCTAAAAATGCATAATAAATTACCTGCCTACAGTGGGATTCGATCCAGCGACGCTATGATTTGAAGACTAACGCCCTACCTACTACACCACACAGACTATACGGGATGACGTTCGTAATTTGCACCATACATTACGTGCGGAATTAACTCCATTTTAAGTAAATTTTAACGCCATATAAACAAAAACTGATATAATTTCGAATAAAAGTTATTATTTATCCAAATGAATTTTATTTTGAGTGTTTTATCCTAACGGATAAAAGGAAAATGTTATACTCGGGACGGAGTGAAATAAATGTATTTAACTCCATAGGTATAAAAAAATTAAACCTTTTTGGATAAATTTTGGTTCACACCGCCTGATTTTTTGCTGTGCACGAGTATGTTTTTCCAGCGGTCTGCAGAGTCCGTGTCATATAATTTTTTTTAGTAATACTATATTAAAAATCAACTTTAAAAAAATTTAAGATATTTTTTTTTTATTAAAAATTAAAAATTCCGAAATTGTGATGGGTTTTTGAAATTTTAAATGATTAAGAAATGTTTGCTATAGTGTTGACTAAAATCCAAAAATAAGCTTTAACCCATTACCTTAGTAGCTTTTTATAATTCTTACTTTAAATAGTAAAATTCGAGGTTATTTAAAAAAAAACCTAAAAATTCAAATATCTCAGTGACCGTTGAAAATCGGCCTAACATTTATGGCCTCATTTTGTTGCATTTTTACCTTATTATAACGTGTTGCAGGGAATAGGTCGACTTAACCAATAACCCTGTATATAGCATTTACAACTCGAGAACGGCTGGACAGATTTTCTTGATTTTAGATTTGTTGGATTAGGCTCTGGCCAGAATAGCATAATAACTATTGAAACATGCGAAAAATTCACAATGAGCTAAAATTCCCAATGGGTTCTTTTTCACCTATATCTGTGTGTATTTCTTGAACATATGTGCGGATTTCAGTAAATTTTTTCCACAGGATTGGTCTATAAATCAAAGTAACAGGACAACTATCGAGAAATATGAAAAATTCACAATGGGGCACAATTATGAAGACAATTCTTTTTATACCCTTCGCTCATAGAGTGAAAGGGTATATTAACTTTGTCACCATATAAAAAGTATTCATGTATGATCAGCATGACTTGGGGAGTCAATTGGCCGATGTCCGTCGGTCTGACTGTTGCGACGCGTTTTACTCAGCCAATATAAAAGCTATGAAGCTGAATTTTGATACAAATGCTTCGTTTTGCTGCAGGCAGTTTGAATCGGTAAAATTGGACACTGGCGTCATGGGGCGGCCATACAAACCCAACTCCCCAAATTAGGTTCTTCTAATGAAAACTTTTTTATTTGTGCACCAATTTCAACCAAATTTCACACAAATGTATTTCTGTTGACCCCACAAAACATATGTATATAGAATGGATTAAATCGGACCATGGGGTCATGGGACTGCCATACAAACCCCACCCCCCATTTTGGTTCTTGTAAAAAACATTTTTACACCAATTTCACAAAACCTTCAATTAATGTGTCTCTATCAAAGCAACAAGAAAGGTCAAAACAAATGGAATCGTATTATGGGGACATGCTCCCGCGTCCCCCAATAAAATTTTCTGAGTAAATATTTTTATTTGCTCACTTATTCCAACCAAGCCCCGCACAAATATTGTTTTGTCGACGCTAGGGAACTTTTGTGAAGACGGAAGAAAAAGAAGGGGGGAGGGATTAAATACAAGTCGTAGGTACGCCCGAAAAAACTTAACCCGAGGAGAGCGAAGGGTATCCAAATCTCGGCTGCGTCCGAAATTAGCGTCGGTCTAATTACAGCGGATTGGTCTATACCTCTTTCCTCTTTGAATATCGAATTAAGTGTATCTTTCAAATTTACAATTCGTTTTGTAAATTTGCGAGCAGAGCGAGCTCAACTGTTTTGATTTTGTGAGAAATCTGACCTACTTTGTGGAACCGAGAGATCACACTGTACTGTTAAAAAAACTTGCACCAGGGATTGTCACCATAAGTTATTTGAACAGTTTGCGTAGTTGGTCGAAATTCCATTGTCTAGGCGCAAAGCCCTGGTGCCATTTTTAAAAGTACAGTCATTTGAATTTGGACAAAATTATGACGGTAGCCAAAACAATTATTTTCCTCAGGGTTGGGGTATAATTGATACTTTACATTTTTCATTTTTTATTTTTCATTTAATTGGTAATAATTGGATACATCTACAGTTTAAAAGTTTTTCGCCAATTTGCCATTCAAAATTTGATCTTCTATGATAAATTACTGGTATTATCCACATATCATCCGTCTAGTCTAGTCTAATTTATTTAACAATTAAATAGTTTATCCTCATAACGCATTCTTCATCGTCTTAAATACACACGCATGTGCCCAAAGTGACTAAACAAACACAACGACTGCACTCATAACGTGAGAAAGTTCTACAAACTTGTAGTAATTTCTTTAGATTCATAAACAGATCTTTAAAATCAGTAAACAGTGCGTCTGTTAACGCGTTGATCCTTCTTTGACAAAATGCTAACTATGTATTTAGCGATTTGCTCCTCGTCTCTATCAACATCCACCTCTATCAGTCGTGTGTTTGCAAACAATTAACTAGATGTAAATGATCTTTTCTTGACTACCACGGATGTCGGCCTGGCCTGGCTGCCGTTCTTAGCCGCCCTGCGATCTCGGTACTATAATTGTATAACGTAACCCCCGTTGTTACACAATAGCGACTGCCGTCTTTATTCCCAGATCCCTTTAAAAGTGTGTGCTCTTAATTATGTCCATTGTGTGCACCTCCAATTCTTCTTATGGAGTTGGAGTTAGAGTTTTCACCTGTGTTCGTGGTATGAGGTCCAGTATATTTTATATGTTTATTTCGTCCACCTTATACACATACACCCTTTGTTGACGTCAGGGTGCGTGTATTCATTCTTTCAATGTTTCTGTATAGGCAGAAGTTAGCTAAGTGAATTCTTTTTCGAATGTTATTGTATGCCGTGCCGACCGTATACTGCTGTAGCTGCGGGTATGTTTCAATTTCTCATCAAGGTTCGTATATTTACTTTCTCATGGATAACAAAGTCATGCAGAGAGATCTAAGTAATATCGACAATAATTAGAAATTCCAATGAAAAAAAGTATCAAATTGAGTAGAATTATTAGTTCTAGGTGTGGCCACTGTGAGAAGATAGTTTGTTGGATTTTGATCTTTGTCGGTTTTCCCATATATAGGGAGTTAGATAAAATGATAAAAACACAGGCAAGTTGAGCGCTTTGCCAGAGTTTGGACAACATGCCGAAAGAACACTTGACATGGTTAATACGGCGAACTAAGTCTTGATCAGTGCCACCATCAACAACAACAATGCTACCTAAATAGACAAATTCGTCTACCTGTTCTACAAGTTGTCCATTGATACTTATGGGGGAGTGGGGTTCCCAACTCAAGCTAATGATTTGGGCCTTGCTGGTATTTATCTTTAGCCGGACAGCCTTCGCCTCTCTCTCGAGATCCATAGCCATTTGGCTCAGATTCATGATCATATGCGAGAGTATAAGCAAATGTCGTGAGCATAGTCCAAATGTTGCAGGTGGGATTTCAAAGTCCATTGAATGCCTCGGTTACGTTCTTCAGGCAAAGCTAAATGGAGCACATCACCAATCACTAAAAGAAACAGAATGGGTGATAGGATGCAACCCTGCCTGACCCCACTATGAACTTCGAAACCCTCCGACACCATACCCTTATGGAGTACGCGACATTTTGCACCGACATATGTAGCCCCAATAATAGCCCCTATTTTCTCTGGGACACCCCTCTTGCGTAAGGCCGCCCAGAAACAGTCTTCTGAAAATCAACAAATAGCAATTGCAACTAAGATCTATATTCGATGCATTGCTCAATTATATATACGTAATTCGGGAGGTGTTGATGTGGTTGATGCAAGAAAAACCAGATCGAAACCCAGCCAGCCACTTTTTAGTGCGTCCTAATTCCTCCTCAATTTCTTGTTTCGTTGGGGGAATTGATCGTATACCTGCATTTTGACCGGGAATCTAAATTATCAATATGAGGGGGAACATCGCCATCAGTCACTCGATTTAAAACTGCAGGGAAGTGCTCTTTCCATCGCCTCAACTAATCGTCGGTATGGATAAGTAGCCTTCCATCACTATCTTTTACCGGGTGTTGATAATAGCTACGACCACCTTTACCTCCTTGATAGCACTGAATAAGGTGTTTAAATCATAATTTCGTGGAGCTTCCTCTATCGTAGATGGATTGTGGTGAAAATATTTATGTAACTCCCAAAATCGTTAGTGGTATTATATTGGTACATTTTGAGGCCAGTTCTTTAAGCTTTGTCTCCTTCAGGCGCGCACAGAGGATTTACGGGGCCTGGGGCATATAAATAAAAGTGGCCCCTTTGAGAAAAAGAACTCTGGAAACTCTATAAATGTTGTTCCTACTACAGGATGCCAGGATGCTGGTACCTGAGAGAGCGGCATTAGGGTAGATAGATAGGGCGCTCGTCTTCGAATCATAGTTTCGCGGGATCGAATCTCATTGTAGGCGCAGGTAATTTTCTATGCTTAAACATCACTTACACCTATAGAGGTCAATGATGCGCTGCGTGAGCATTTTTATAAAAAAAAAACAATTGATGAAATCATTAATTTAATAAACGTTACAACAAGAACGCTATTCTCAGTGTAAGAATGCAAAGAGTCAAAGTAGCTCTTAGCAAAGTTATTTTAAGTACGATGTTCTTAGTTTTAGTAGAAAAACTTCAAAATACTTGGTTTAAGATCGATCCACACTTTTTAGTCATCAGTCGCAGTCACAGTAATTTCTCATACAAATTGACAGATTGTCAGTCAATCAATTAACTTGTATGGAAAGTGACTGTGACTGATGACTGAAAAGTGTGGATCGACCTTCAAGAGTGTTTTCGATTGATTTCACTTTACTTTTTTTCTCAGTGTAGGGGGCCCACTCAAGAAGTTGGCGGGAGGGCGCAGAGTGAAGTTGTTCCGTCACTGCTGATGGCATTGCAAAAATCGAAATTCTTGTCTCTTCATAAACATTACTAAGACCGAGTGTGATCCATAGGAGAACAAAAGTCTAAAACCAAACCAGTAGAAAACGTTGAGAAATTTTGCTAGTTCGAGAGCATAGTTACAGATAAGACTACAATGAGTTAACAACAATCAGAGAGAGACTTGAATAAATATAAGTTTATGGAAACTAAATAAGAAATAGTAATTTAAAGAGGATCCATCATTTTCAGTTTCTTAGTTAACACTTTATCTATAAAACACACATAGTTCGAGGACACTCAGATTTAGATTAATACCGATTAATAAGATAATTCGTGTAATAATTTTGCAGACGTATGCGCACCACGAGACCACTGTCCCTGCGGGGCCCTCTCCAACGCGGGGCCCGGGGCAAATTGCCCCTTTTGCCCCACCCTCTGGGCGCGCCTGGTCTCCTTCAATGGTGTAACTAAACTTAAACATTAACTTGGTATTCAGTATTTCAGTTGAACCATCTTGCGAAGATATAAAGAAAGGACTTTGAACTGCCAAAGCAAAGATGTCCTAGGGAGCACACAAAGGAAAAAAAGATGTCCTCTGTACGGAATCAACGCCACTGCAACCGAACAATAAGCAAGCAGCGATTGTGGGTGGGGCTTGTGCCACTGCCCCTGTCCTTCTACAATTGAGAGGGATCGCATTCCTTAAGGTTTGTGTTCGTAGAGAAGACTCATGGGATCATCGCTCAGCGATCGAAATTAAACCACCGGTTTTGAGCACTATATGGGTATATTTTCTACACAGACATGTTCCTTTAGTCCATAGTCGATACTAGGAAAGTAGAACCATTAAACAAATATTTAAATACGGCTCGAAATTGGATGCTAAACTACAATCGCTGAGCGATCGTCACATGAATTGTCTCTACGAACACGTACCTTTAGGTGTGCATTGACAAACAAGTGGATTGGCTGGAAGAAAACCGTAAAAAAGTTATAACCAACTCGTACAGGTTCGTATGTTCCAAGTACTCGGATTGATTTGTATTCCGGGCTAACTAACTAAACCCACAAAACTTAAACGACTACCGTCCGCCGACAATTATGAATAAACTCGGGATGAGCCATGTTCCTATAGTCAGCAAATGTTCCACCATGGTTATGAGCAGAATCATGGCACTTGAATCCAATGACACTGATTTATCCGGAAAAAAAAAATTTAGAAATCCGTCCCTGAATTTTATACAACCTTCGTACACACTATTTTGAAATCTTCTTGTCTGGCTGGTCTAGCGGTTAGTGCGCGTACCTTCGGTGCACGGGGTCATGAGTCCGAATCTCACCGTGGATCATGGTGTTTTTCGAACTCACGAGCTTGTGACGGACTATGATCTCACTCAGATGTTAAACGAGTAGCTATTTATTGGGATAAATAACACTGCTGAGCGTGATGCTGATCTTATTACCTCAACAGATAAAGATCTTGGAAATAGGATGACACTAACACATCCTGCGGCCTTAGTCCAATGCTGGACTATGGCGCCTGTTAGTTATGCTATTTTTATCGTAGAATGTACTTGCATTATTTAAGTTGCAGTACAATATGATAAAACTGTTAACTAAATCTAGGATTTAGTAAATCTTGTAGATAGTCTGAATTCCCTTCAATAATCAAACGATATTAGCTATAATAGTTTTAACTCAAAAAATGTAATTCTATTTCTACACTTCAAAATATAAACAACAGGAAACATATTCTTATTTCTTCATCTCATAAATTTTTTTTTTGTACAAATTGACTCATGTTCCGCCGCGCGATCCTCAAATGGAAATTAATTTGAAATCAACGAAATCAAGTGGTAACAAGCCGGAATCGAAATCCTGTAGACACATTTACATACATTTAACACACGTCACAATGACCGGCTGTTTATACTAATCCGTCTTGACCTTTCCCTTTTGCCGTGCTCATATCTCCATTCATTCTGTATAAATGTACACCTTTTACACTCCTGATGGGCCATCGCAAAAGTCAAAGGAGACGAAAAGTAGCAGATTGGTTGCAGTGTCATGTTACGGGTTCTTTATACAATCAGACAGCAACACTTGCACCTTGACGGGCTCAATGCATATTCCAGATGAACCCTTACATTGACCGTGTGTCCAAGTTGGGAATCGACACAAAAAAAAACGAAAACTAAAAGGAGCAGACTTTTGAGAGGCCATATCGTTCCGATGCGGATCATATTTCACACGCTGCCCTTTTGGCGAGTGCATTGCTTGGCCGTCTGCCCAAACGTCAATTGCTTCTTATTAGTAAACATATACAAAAGCAGCGTGAAGGAGGGACGATATATTTATTATTATAGACAGTGAGTGATCCTTGATCCTTATTTGTCTGCAACTCGATGAAATTTGAGCCCCTGAACGCGTGGCCAACGGTCATTATTGTTGCCTGTGCACAAGTATGTCAGTCAGTTCAAATTGCTTTTGTACGGATAGCGTTTTTCACTTTCGGTTTTTATCACTGATGGTAAGTGTATCCGAATTTTTGTATACACGGGGCAATTATACTGTGGATGAAATAACATTCATTCCTCAATGAAGCAAATGCGCGGAATTTTTTTTCACATATGATCTACGACATTATCACTAATATAAAGATAACAATGTCAACAATTTATGCACGGATTTAAAAGCTATGAAAAGTTGAATAGCCCACGCCTTAAAAATGATTTCAACAGTTTTATGTTACGAGTATTTGCACATATACTGGCTTTTAAGAAATTGAGGATGACATCCAAGTGAAACTTTGCATATGATATTCTGAAGAAAGTTTTTGTTAAACATATTTCTTCATAATATTAGCGAGGTTTTTTCGTATCGCATGTAAATCTGACTCGAAAAAAACGATCGCGGGTAGCATCCCGGCTAAGACCAAACAGCTGACATTTGACAGTTTTTGCGCATCTTTGACTCACCTTTGTCGGCTTATTTTTTAGATGTGGTGGATTTTATCACAAAAGATGATTATTTCTTTGCAAAATCTTTTCCCATGATGAGAAAAACTGGTATATTACGCTTTCAGGTCCCCAAGGGAAATTTTTCTTGTTCTTCTTATCGACACTAGCGACACTTATCTTACCGTCCGCCATATAGCGGACACATAGCGGAAAATTTCGGAAACATCAAAAAATTTCCATTGGATACCTGAAAGCGTAATGTACCGAAAAACTCTCACATTTGGTTTGAAAAAACAAATTCCCTCATATTTCCCCTATGCGTCCGCCATCTACTTTCGATTCACCTAAGCTCTATCCCGTGTAGGGTAGTTGCACGCGTGAACTTTACCTGGGTAAGTGTAATTTTTTTTATATGAAGTTCTACCCAAACCTGCACGGGATAAACACAATAAAACGTGCCTATTGTCTCCAATAAAAACGCAATGATCTGACTGCACCTAATATTACTTCAATCACAGTATAAATATTTCTGATCAAAGTCCACCTTCCGTTTTTTTCATAATCACTTTCAATATTCGTGGACAGGTGTGATGTGAGAGGAGGAAAATATCGTATGGATGTTGCACACATAATACTTGAATATTCAGAGGATGCCCAGAGCTCAAACAGTTGGGCTGTTATACGAAGTGAACCAAGAGTAATTTTTTACGTCAACATTTCGATTTATCCATTCGAGCTGAAATAAATGCAAAAGAAACCAAAAACGAACTGACACTGACTTAACAGGAGAAAAAAAGTCCAATCAAATGTAATGAGATGAGGCAAGAGAACAAGAAGAGAACATCAACATCTGCCCGAAAACGCGATTTTGTATCAAATTAGTCCTTTTGCGGTGAACATGAGGTAAACTATACATACATTCAGATATGTATTTACATATGCCATGCAGCGCCTGATCCTTGTCTCGGATAATCTTTGGTCAATATTTGCCCACTTGACGCGGGAACCTATATAAGAATAAGGACAAACATTGAGAGTATACCATCGCGGTCACAAGCAACATTTTTATTTCATTCGCGGCATTGATCAAAGAATTGGTTTGCTGGTCTGTCGTTAAACATACGTTTCGGTTTGATATACCCTGACAATCATCTGAGAATGTAAGGACACATAATTGTGAACATTTATTTGGATAGTTGTATATGTATGTATATGTACTTCATGTCTCAATAGGAAATGTAAAAATGCTTTCATGCAGAAGTATCTATGCGAATCAAATAATTTTAAAAATTATCGTTTACAAAAAAAAAGAAGATATTATTTTCAGTGTTGCATTAAATGATTATGGGACCTCCTTTTACAATTTATAACAATTAAAGTACGCTCTGTGGCTCACTTGGTTGAGTCGCACTCTACGATGCTAGTAATCTAGAGGTCCGGAGATCGAATCTCGGCGTGGTCCAGGAAATATACGAGTATAGTGCTTGCAACATTATATACACTCCTCTATATGCAATGTAACGTTGACTCGAAGTAGTTTATAAACGGCTGAGTGAACGCACCATGCCCCACAAGGGCTTACGGTACAGAAAAGAAGAAAGTAGAGACGTACCGTTTCCCAAACGTTTGCAATTTGACATTTAGATTTTAAAGGTGTCATTTTTATACCATATATCCATAAGATGGTATAGGCTATAGGGTATATTGTTTTTGTTACGACGATTTATGTAACACCTCAAAGGAGCCACCGGAGCTATGGCAAAATATATATATAAATCATCAGGGTCGATCTCTGATTCGAATAAGCCATGTCCGTCCGTCCGTGTGTCTGTCAGTTCGCACGATAACTCCCGAAATAATGAAGCTAGCGTTTTGAAATTTTTGTCAGATGATTGTTTTGATAAAAGCTTGAATGGTATTGCAAATGGGCCAAATCGGACCAAGGGTTCCCCTAACTCCCATACAAATGACCCCTCCGTGATAGTTTAATTCGGCCATATTCTTCGAAAGAATATCGCTAGCGACCTAAAATTTTCATCAGTGCCTAATTGTTACATATGCTTGAAGCTGGTAAAAAGCGGACTATCCCTACCCCTACATCCCCTAGAAAGCAATATTCCGCCATATTTTTTATAGAATGTCACGAAAAACTTTTATATATAAATTTATAGCAAATCAAATCAGCTGGATGCTGCTATATGATATTAAAGATGTTCGAGATTCGACCCACCTACCCCTTCCCCCCTTAAAAAAAATGAAATGGAATATTTTCGGTTTTACGCGCATTCTATGTCTGTACATGGGTATAGGGTATACACTCATCGTGCTATTCGCACGATTAGAACTCGGTCTCGTTTTATTTGTATTTGGAAAAGTGACCAGTCTAAGTATTTTTTTTGTACATTAGTGTGTTATTTAAAGTACGTTTACGTTTTTTTTAATAAAACTAGTCAAGTGAATATTGGTTAATAAATTTACGTTCATTGAAATAGTACAGTAAAACCAATAGGTAACTGTATATCTTTTTTGAAAATTGCAAGTTGCTTGTGGGCATCCTTGGGCCATGGGGGTGATAAAAATTGTATAGGGAGTAATATAAATTGTATGAAATTGCGCAATATTTCTTTTTTCAATTTCAGATGATGGCGTAACCAATCAAAATTTGGCATAACCATGCAAAAAAAATCCAATTCAACAGTGTGCGTCTTCTCTATACGATAAGAGATAAGACTAACCAGATAAAGTGTACGAGAAACTGGCCCTACGAATAGGATAATTTGACAGATAAAGAAATTGACAACGGTAATAGAAATATATAAGATATTTTGTAGAAAGGAGAATAGTGGGGAAATTTAGTTTTGGAAATTAGACAGCTTGTATAAAATGGGAATAGTAGATTTATTCGGCATGCTGATGAAGGTTTATAAAGTATTTTCGTTCTAAAAAGTGTGACATTCTAATTTTTATTGGTTTCTTCGTACATTTATTGTAATCCAGTATTATTGCGACAAAAGAAAAGCATATGCAACTAATCCAGGATTGCTCAGTAACTCCCATAGAAGTTTTACGTTAAAATCTGGTGGAAATCGATATTTATACCATTATCTTGTTGAAATCTTTTAGAAATTGCATGAAAAATACCGGTAATTTTAAGCATTACATTAGATAAAAATTTTTCGAAACCTGGGCGTTCTGAATACCCCTTACTTTAACAAGCTCAATAGTTCCACACCAACATATAACACTTTTTACTCTTGTCTGATGCTTCGACAAAATTAATTCCTTCTTGCTCAAATACCTAAATCCGTCTGGACTGATGAAATTGATTTTTTTTCTTCAGTGAAAATATTGCGCTTCCACTCATCTGTCCATTCCATACAATTTCTTCTTTGGGGTTGAATATCTTGTAAAGGAACTATTGAGCTATTGGAAATGAGCGGTATTCAGAGCGTCCAGGCTTATGAAAATATTGTTCTTAATGTAACGCCTAAGATTAGGGATATAACTAGCCAATAAGACATATTTCTCGGTCCTCCCAATTTAACTCGAAGCATGCACACAGGAACACAAAGCTCCGCGTGTATAAAACGATCATCCGACCCGTGCTATGCTATGCTTGCGAAACATGGACCCTCACCCAAGCCTCAGAAATTTTGCTGGACAGATTCGAACGAGACGTCCTTCGGAGAATTTCCGGGGCCGGTCGCCAGCGAGATCAATGGCGCCGCATCAGGTACAACCACGAGTTGTATCAATTTTACTATGAGCTGGAAATATCGAAAATCGTGAAGCTTCAACGTTTGCAATGGGCGGGGCATGTACAACGATTGGACTATAATCACATACCAAACAAGGTGATGAACGCACAACGAATTGACGGCTCGAGGTTGCGTAGAAGACCGAGAGCTCGCTGGAATAACTCTGTAGGTGAAGAGGCCCACCAGCTGCTATGTGCTTCCGAAAACCAAAACTGGAGGACATGGTCGCGTAACCGCAATAATCGAAGGTAAACGATGGCTATCGTGCCACATTGATGATGAAGGTAACATCTATGATTACTGACATTTTCCATGCTACTCCTATAAGATAGGCTGATAAAAAATTGATTTCAAGACCAATCCATCGACGTAATGAAATCACCACCATACTCCCTAAAACTAAATATCATTAAAAATGTTTGGAGATGGTTTACAAGAAAGATCTACACCTTTAGATAGTTTAAGAACACTGAAGCGCTTCTGGAATGCGATGACTTTCACATTTGTTTTGTTTTTAAAAATTCTCGTAAGAAAATCCTAACGAGGCTCAGGGTTTGAGACCTTGTGTTATTAAAAGAACAAGCAGTCTACTGGAAATATTGTCACCAAGTTTAAAGAAAGTACTATTATTGCCGTTTCCGACATACAACCATTTTTCAAGTGGAACTATCCTATATTGATTGGGAGTTTATGTTTGGACGGTCACCCTAAGATCAGGTTATTTCGAGAAAAACGTTTATACCTAAATAAACGTTTTTCTCGAAATAACCTGATCTTAGGTTTAGCGACCAACCAAACTCCACGATAATCCGTTTCTATAAAATAATCCAATAAGAGCGGACGACATCCGTCTATGGGATCGTGAGCCCCAATTTATAAAAACGATTCATCTAAAAAAAATTTTTTTTATTTATGGATAAATTTCCGCCAAAACTCCTATAAATCCGTCGCTATCTACGGTTCACAACGTACATAAGAACGGCCAAAATCAAATGTGGGGTTCCTGGGGCTGCCATAAGGTTTTCTTCAGGGGAACCTACTTTTGTGGTTGGCGCTACACCTGAAAAGTAGCCTGGTCTGAAGAAAACCTTACGGACCAATCGGAATCCAATCCCTCCTATGGGCATCCCTATCGGAGTCACAAAGCACATAGGATTTTCGAAATCGAGCCAGGGGTGATGGTGATGGTGATAGAAAACTCATCCGCAAAACTAGGTTACATATGTACCACCGGTCGGAATCAGGGACATAGGGTCACCCGAAAATCAATTAGCACCAAAGCAAGTAAAGAGTCTCAAAATGTTTGGCCACGCTTGAAATTATCCTATTTCTCGTTTTTGATTGCTTTAATCAGGATGTGTAAACCAGGGAGTTCTTATCTAAATTCATCATTCAATTCAGAAATTGGGGTTTAAAGGTTTGGCATATCTTTTTCTCGTGGCATGCAATGTATACTCGTTCAATGTATAAATCATATGCATTATCCTCCGCTTCCGACTGTTGACGTTGTCTTTTGTGACACCCTGTATTACACAGTGACCACAACCTTGCTTTTGTTAAAGATACGCATTGCAACGAACTTGTGCCTCTACACCTGTAGTATGTAGGTAAATATTATGGTATGCAATGTTATTCTCTTACTCCTTCAACTGATCTGCTCTTCTTCTTTTT
Organism: Microchrysa polita; assembly: GCA_949715475.1. Lineage (NCBI taxonomy): Eukaryota > Metazoa > Arthropoda > Insecta > Diptera > Stratiomyidae > Microchrysa > Microchrysa polita. Next base: position 712,903 of record OX454416.1, read on the forward strand.
TATTCCTGTAAAGTCTTATGAATTAATTGTAAAATTCTTTAGTCACTCATGCATTCATGTAACGCAGTAATAAACATTTCTGAAATTATATTCGTAGAATTGCTATGGGAATTTCTTTTGTCTGTTGTACATAAATTTACTCACTCTGTATCTCACATATATGCATAAATGTTTGTGCTTACGAAACATGACTGCGGAACACAATCACGTAAGGTGTGTGTAACTTGAATTCCCAAGAGAGACACTCGTTCCCCTTTTTTAATAAGACTATACGGACGTGATTATAGCCGATAAGCGTAGTATGATAGAAAAGAAGTTAGTTTCGCGTTTAGGGACTCTCGAACTCTATAAGGGAGAATTGAAAGTAATTTTAAAGATTGTTAAAAATTCGTAAAAAATTAAATGTACGTCAAGTACGCAAGCTGGTCTTTTCCCTAAGACGTTTGGCTCACAAAGTTTTCTAAAACCTATTTTCGTACAGATGGAACAACAATCTAAACGCTGTATAACAAACCCATACCTATACCTTTCACCCTGAAATTTTAGAAACCTTATCAGTTACTCGAAATGTTACTTGAAAGATTCAATATGCTTATCAATGTCAAACAAAGTTGAAGTGCTGATCTTATTATAAGGGATCAAAAGAGCAGCAACACAATAAGCCTCGGCAAATACAGCGGCAAGGATAGCGTTTCGAAAAAAAGAGGAGAGAGAGATTTGTTTGCCAAAAAACACTCAACATTTCGCTTCCATCGATCGGTCCATATCAATATGCGTTGATTGAAGCGCCGCGTCGTCGGCCGCGCCAGTAAATTTGTTTCATTTAAGTGTTTTATTAGTTTTCTTTGGCTCACAATAAGTTGTGGTCGACATAGTTTTCGGAATCTTTTTATCTGAAATAGGATTTTTTTTTTGGTGCCAGATATTACACTATGGATATGGATAGACGGATAGAACTAATTTGAATAAATAAAAAGGTGACAAGATTATATTGTTTTCGTGTGTATCTACCGCGATTTTTGAGATAATTTCAACGCATAGTTAGATTGCATAGTTCAAGAAGTAGAGGATTTAGTTTGAATTTTAAGGATAAGGAAATGTGTACATATTGCCGATGATCACGGTCAAAGAAAAATGTCTGCTGCTGAGACTGTACAGACCTATGATATTAGAGACTGGGATACCTACGTGTGAATCTGAATATCATAAATCGATAATATAAGCAGATCTGAGCGTGCTGTTGATCTGAACAACTCAACAAAAAGCAGTTAATATATCCGAAATTGGATGTCACTAACACATCTGCGGTCTTAGTCCAATGTTGGTATGACGCACCTGCTATTTTTTTATAAGCAGATCTTGCAATCTCTTCGCGTTTCGTCTAATTTTTAAAATCATACATCTTTAGTGTATATCCAAACCGTAAACCGCATTTCTATAAAAGATGAATTTCAAAATAACTGACGATGCTACATTTTTAAGAAGAGAATCAATCACGGATGAAACAAACAGATCTCTTCTTTTCAAACACATGTATAGAATATGCAGTCCAGGGGACATAAGAAGCATTGACGAGGACGAGTTACGGCCTAAAAAAGTGGATTGCATGTAATAAGAATCAGGAGCAAAAGTCAAAAAATGTACAGGTTCCATTTATTTTTATTTGTATGGAGAAGATCACTCTCGATTGTCCTATTTTAAAAAAATACTAAAAATATTTTTGCGACCTACTATTTCACACCCTAGGAAATCATGATGTTGAAAAAATTCCAATGGCCTGGGCTGGACAATGCAGGTCGCCTGAAATGCCCGCCGGCTTAGTCGAGTTAGTTAGTTATTTGCTAAATTTTAGCGGTGTAAACAAGTTACACAGTTGGAGTTTTACCCAGATCATCTTGGACTTCTTGTCTGGAAGTCGCACTTCTACATTGAACAGCTGTTCTCAAGGGTGTATATCTACACACATGTACACGTACATATATATATTAATATGCTCTCGGATATGCACGCAAACTGAATTACATGAATGCAGAAGGCACTAGTCCTTGTGTGATTTTCATTTTCTTTCGTGTTGTTAATATAATATTATCATCACAACGATAAGTCTGATTGACCACAGAATTAAATTGCCAATGAAAAAATAAATGTATTGTATACGTATCGGGTCTAAGAAGGCACATCCGTAAACTGGATACATAAATGTCCATATAAACTAGGTTTGGGGCATAATATTTTATGTAGTGTTGTCGTTGTCGACATTGTGGATAAATCAACGAGAAATAGTTTCGATATAGAGGGCCGATGTAGACCATAATGTGACCTATGTTTTGCTGAGAATTTTAGACTCCTCGCTGTATTCATTACAAAGTTACAGCCGCTGAAAGATGCGACGCAAGGACAAACAAATTCCTAGTCCAAACGGTCACTTTGCCTAAAATTCAGAACGTTTTGGATGTTTTGCGGGGCAATTTCAGAAGGATTTCTAATGCGGGACATCCATGTAAAATATTTGAATCTACCGCAGAATCAGGGACGGTATGATGTTCATACTTTTTATCTTTGCAATGTTCAACCTGATCTACATGTTTGCAAAATCCTATCATGTACGGGTTCGTTTTGTGTTCGTGGTCATCTCAACCTTTGGAATCTTTTACTATTAATTTATCGATGTGTAGCAACATTTATTGGTGTTAACCAAACACTTGAGTATGACTTCGAGAATAGATATTATTAGATTATAAGATTTTCCACTTTTGATCGGACTATCTTTCATAGATTGAACGACTTCAGTATGTATGTAAGAATTTTGTCTGTGTGCCATTTTCGCAGTTCAACAGTCTGTGGGCAGTAATTACAAAAAATAAATCCTTCGGCTTATTAATCAAAAGTAAAGCATCTGCCTGAATTATTTTCAGCTAAAATCAAAAATTCACTACTAGAGTAATTTTCACATTCCAATATTTTCAAACAGTGTTTGCAACATATATTTTGGTAACCCTGTCCCGTATAAACAGGTGAGATGTTTGCAAAACCCTATCATGTCCGAGTTCGTTTGGTTTCGTGCTCGTGGTCATCTCATCCTTTTTGTATCGTCATGTGGTTTAGCAATGTGCAGGCGCGCACAGAGGATTTACGGGGCCCGGGGCATATAAATAAAAGTGGCCCCTTTGAGAAAAAGAACATTTTTCCTTGGAAACTCTATAAATTTTGTTCCTACTACAGGATGCCAGGATGCTGGTACCTGAGAGAGCGGCATTAGGGTAGATAGATAGGGCGCTCGTTTTCGAATCATAGGTTCGCGGGATCGAATCTCATTGTAGGCGCAGGTAATTTTCTATGCTTAAAAATCACTAACACCTATAGAGGTCAATGATGCGCTGCGTGAGCATTTTTATCAAAAAAAAAAAAACAATTGATGAAATCATTAATTTAATAAACGTTACAACAAGAACGCTATTCTCAATGTAAGAATGCAAAGAGTCAAAGTAGCTCTTAGCAAAGTTATTTTAAGTACGATGTTCCTAATTTTAGTAGAAAAACTGTAACGTCAAAATCATGTTTCAAAATATTTGGTTTAAGATCGATCCAAACTTTTTAGTCATCAGTCGCAGTCTCAGTAATTTCTCATACAAATTGACAGTTGTCCTTGTCAGTCAATCAATTAACTTGTATGGAAAGTGACTGTGACTGATGACTGAAAAGTGTGGGTCGACATTCAAGTGTGTTTTCGAATGATTTCACTCTACTTTTTTCTCAGTGTAGGGGGCCCACTCAAAAGTTGGCGGGAGGGCCCACAGTAAAGTTGTTCCGTCACTGCTGATGCCATTGCAAAAATCGAAATTCTTGTCTCTTCATAAACGTTACTAAGACCGAGTGTGCACTGATCCATAGGAGAACAAAAGTCTAAAACCAAACCAGTAGGAAACGTTGAGAAATTTTGCTAGTGTGAGAGCATAGTTACAGATAAGACTACAATGAGTTAACAACAATCAGAGAGAGACTTGAATAAATATAAGTTTATGAAAACTAAATAAGAAATAGTAATTTAAAGGGGATCCATCGTTTTCAGTTTCTTGGTTAACACTTTCTCTAGAAAACACACATAGTTTAAGGACACTCAGATTTTAAGAGAATACTGATTAATTAGATAAATTTCGGTAGAGTGTGCTGTTGATCTCAACACCTAAAATATATCAACATCAGTGCCAATTTTAGATTTAGAAATTTTAATTGAAAAAAGTAGGTGAAGGGAAATCCTATAAGGTCCTAGAAATGCTTTGAATAACGCAAAATAAGATAAATAGAGATTTAAATAAAATTGATCTAACATCAATTCGTGTAATAATTTTTTAGACGTATGCGCACTACGAGACCACTGTTCCTGCGGGGCCTTCTACAACGCGGGGCCCGGGGCAAATTGCCCCCTTTGCCCCACCCTCTGTGCGCGCCTGGCAATGTGTATACATTTTAGCGATCTCGAACCTGTGTATTTATGCGATGAACAAAAAATAAAGGATCAAAACTGCAATCGCAATAATTGCTCATTTTTAGTGGTTATTTATATCTTAGCTCAACTGGCTCAGATACTTTGTTTGGATCGGTCATACTGTTTTTTTTTTAAGGAAAAATCACTTTAGAACGACTACAACAAGTAAGTGTTCCTACACTCAGAAAAATGGGCCCCGTAAATTTAAAAGTATTTGTACCATTATTTTAATTGGACGGCAATTTACCAGATTTCTTCACAAAAGTAAACAGATGCAATAATTAATATAACTGGAAGAATCCTATTGAGATATTTTGTATGGAATGAAATGTGTCCCGTAAATCCAATGGGACATCAGATTATATTTCAATCAGTTTGTCTCATTAAATTTACAAGATCTGATATGATTAACTAATAATAGGATGGATCCTATTTGTTTTATATGACGTCCTATTGCATTAATGGGATATGCCTTTTAGTTGAATTGCAAGCCTATGTATTTTGCAAGATAACCAACATCATGCTCCGTAGCCGAGATCGTTCGGTTGCCTACCCGTGACTTGGTAAGTTTTAAAGAGTATTAGCAAATGGGATGTTCAATACTCGGCCTGGCCAAATATCGTGATTCTTAAAAACATCCACAATGACGAAGCGTGTAAGGTATAATAATATGGGAAAATATAAAAAGTATAGTTCGATAAGATTACGAGTGAAACGATTTTTTTTATTACATAGGGTTGATCCTATTAATTCAATAAGATATATCCTATTGGAAAATAACTAGACCATGTGGTTATTTTAAAATGAGTGAACTATTAAAACAAACGGATATTTATCGAGTTAATGTAATGGTTCCTATATTTTTAAAGTAATCTGATTTTTCCTATTGACTAAAAATAATGGGACAAAATGATTAGTTTAATGGGATTTCCCATTGAAATTTTTCTGAGTGTATACGTACATAATATGGGAATTCTACCACAGTAGGCAAATGAGTCTTTTTTCAATTGATTTGACGACGAAAAAGCATAGTTTCATCCACAATGTAGCATTTCAAAAGATTTTTTTTTATAGAGAGTAGCTTGATTGACAGGACCTTAATCCTGCCCAATCGTAGACAAGCAACATCAGTGGAATGGATTTTGCTATGTGGACATGTGAGCATTTGCTGTAGAGATGCGATTTCGTTAAGTACAGGAAATTGTTGTTAAATGTAGATCTTGTGTGCTTAGATTTAATCTTACAATTAAGAATTAGCTTGAGTTCTTGGAATTTGTTTTTTTTTCTTTTTGGTATAGGTACGGAAGGTTTTTAATTTTGATGTGAAATAAAATGAACGACGTCATGGAACGGTATTTAAGGGCGCGTGCACATACAGTACGATGCCGAGCTTTTTCGGGCGATGCGATTTGTTGCGAGCCGACGCGATTTGTTTCTATGGCAAGAAAACCTAATTTTTCAAGGGGATTTCATACGGCGCTGTCTCGTACGATTCGCTGCTGATATGGGTAGGATTTGCAGATTTCGCTTCGAGTGTTCTACCATTGATATTTTCAATATACATACAAACGTGTGGGTAATGTAGTGTTGTAGGTAATTGTGGATATTAATGAACGGATTGTCGTAGGTATGTAATGTAATGTACATAGTACCATTTGTATTTTCTATATACATACATACTTGTCGGTATGCCTATGTACATTACCTACCTACAATTTATCTACAATTGTAGGTAGGTAATGTAATGATGATTGACTGAAAGAGGTAGGTAACTTTTCTGAAAATTTGCAGTGTTACCTTATGCGTTTCAAAACATAATATTCGAGCGGCATTTGGATTTGATGTTAATTGTTGTTCACATATGTATGAATGGGTGAAATAGGTAATTTATGGAAACATGCCGTGCAATGAAACCCAGTTTGTAGCGTACGCGCACTCTTTTGAGCCTACCGGCCCCAAAATGGCATCCCTGTTTTCTCGGGGAAATACTCGTCCAATCGGCGTGGGAAGAAACGCTAAAAAAATAATGGGCCGCTGATTCCGAAATTGAGGTCAAAAACAAGAAAAAATGGGGTTGCCCGCCTCAAAATTGTACCCCTGTTTTCTCGTCCAATCGGCCTGGAAGAAACCCTAAAGTAAAATTGGGTCGCTAATTCCGAATTTGAGGTCAGATCAAGAAAAAACATTTTGGAATTGCCCGCCGGGTTTTCTCATCACCGTGTGCACAGCACTGTAAATTTCCACCAAGGCTATTTAGTGGACCAATCCATTATTACATTACCTACATACGGCTATCCATTCGTTTAATATCTACAAATCTAGAACATTAATCAACATGGGACACGTATGTATATTTATATATATAAATATTCCCAATGGTAATGGAAGCTGATCTGCACAAATCATGCCTCTCATGTCGATATCTCCCTATCAGCATCAAACAGAACGAAACCAACCTCTCTATTTATATGTACATACATACAATACACTATACCACTACGAAACCGATCCAAACACAAATCGTATCCTCCATGTCGCTTTCATCGGCGACAAAGCACATTACAACTACTGAAAAAGCACGATGATTCGACATGAAAAAGTTCTCCATCGTACAACCGGACGTCGCATCGCAAGCATGAATGGTACAAGTAGGTTCGTGCTGGTTCCCATTTAAATGCTAAACAATTTTTGTTCTTGCGATGGGAAGCTTTTCCCTTCTTATCGCATCGCATCGCCCGCAGTGTGAACGGTCCTTGTAAGGCAAGGACGAAGAAATCTTGTAATTGTTATTTTAGGATGTGCGTCAATAACATATCATTTATGCACCGAATCTAAAATACAGGTACATAAATCTCAATAATATATATCAGGCAAACAAGATTATTCCCTATGACTACTTTGCGATTTTATATTCGCGAAATTCTGCCCAGCACAAATTTAGTTAATCTAATCTGGCCTTATTCATTGCTTTCCACAGTGGTTTGTAATCCGATGAGCTCAATTACTTAATTATTCGTTAGGCGGCTAAGACAATCATCGTCTGTTGGTCACTGTTCGTCAGTTCCGTTCTTTATTATAGAAGCTAGCCACAGACATTAAGCTTTTAAACACTCAAATGATTAGAGTAGATTGAGTCTTTCCTGTGGAAAATTGACTTTATGTAATTCGTGATTATGCTCTAGATCGCACTTTAGCAATAGACATCCGTCTTCACTCGTGTTAATTAGGTTGATATAAAACATTCACGACAAATGACGACATACACATGTATGATGTGTTACTAGTATTTTTTGTGGTGCTGTATAACTCGGAACAATACGAAATCAGAATTTCAAAAAATTTTAAAATTTAAGGAATGTTCCTGCCATTCAGTTTAATTTCCATATAAGCATCACAAAACAAATGACAAGTTATTTTACACCCAAGAGCTCGAAAAAAGGTTTGCTACAGTGATCTTGATCCTAGCTGCAAAGCTCTCAATTTTTTTTAATAAATTTCCTTATTTTCGTGCGCATTGGGCTTATAAAACATATTTTTTATTTTCACATTTTCATCAATATCACATTTTTATTGCCACGCTACAAATGTATTGAAAATTTTCATACTGTGAATATAATATAGAATATGATTTCGTCCTTTGCTTCAACGATCAAGTGATTTTTTTAGCATATCCCTTATCGAACAATACAAATTTAATATCTTTATCGTCAACACGGCATATGTACTTTGATTAATGGCCCCCAAACACTCTATTGCAGAAATTCACGTCATCGAAAAAAAGGGAAACAACGGCGCGCATGGAAAGTCATTTTCTTATCATAGCGTAGCAATTATAGAATATTTTCGAGTGAATATGTGACAGTCATAAATATGACCTATTATTACCGGCCGATCCGCTCCACTTAACAATTGCACTCTCCGGTTAAAAAAAAAATTAACGTGCAACTTTCTAACAACGGCGTTAGTATGTTCGTGTGACCTCAGAAAAGCTGCCACGTCACTATATGTATATTTCAATTCTGGGCTTATCGCTCAGTTAATTTTCGTCAGCTTTCTCGCTCGACGGAAGAGTGTGGAAATGGTTGACACAGTTTGGTAAAATTTTACGTCCAGTCACGCATTATTTCAATGAACTGTATAGCATTAAAAGGGACATACAGTAAAACACGCTTATAACGCTCACGCTCACGTTGTCCCCAAATATATCACGCTTGTAACGCGTTTTTTGATAAAGTTTTGATATAACCGTATTTTACTGTATTACGCTCATTAACGGGAGTTTAACTTTGAAAGGCTTATGGTATTCGTACTTTAGACTTTATTATATTTTCGAATTTTCACATTATTATCATTAAGCATTGCAAAGGACTGTCGCGAAAAGGTTGAGCTAGCTCTGTTCGACAAGGGACAAGCTATTTGTTTCGATATAGCGTATAAGTAAATGAAGTCACGCAACTGTGAGGCTATTATTTCCAGCGCGGTTGCATTATGCAAGCAATTTGTTTCTTGTTATTTTTCTTAGTCATAGGTCTGTATTTGTTGATAACAGATTCTACAACAATGTATAGAGAGAAACGTATATACTGGGGGCAGTCGCAATTACAAATATGGCCTCCTTGCTTAATGACCCTCAGCATGCTGTGTAACTGAACAAACATTTGCGTCGAGAGCCCCAATGTAGTGTAATGTTTTTCTTTGCATTTCTAATTGTTTCCTCGAGGAGAAGGTGTATTGTTTGTGCTGCCTGCATATAAAAGCTCTGTGTCCTGCGAATGGAAACACACAAGACTATTTTCAGCTTGACTGCCATTCACAGAAACGGTTGCAGGCAGCAATAAAAGGACTTGATGCCACTCAAAATAATTACTTTTTAGTGGTTGTAATTTTGGTTTTTGTTACAACGTTACAAAATTCAAATGAAATTTTATTAGACCCCGAGGAGCTATTATTGAGCATGTGAGTCCTAGGACTATTTAAGAATTAATTTATGTCTAAAATTACACTTTGTATAGAAATTGCAGCTTTTGATTATATTGTTAACAATAGTACAGCTATTTGTCGTGCTCTGTGGCTGTGATCGTTCGTCTTTGTAACGTTGATGACTACACACGGTAGTCATCAACGCACCATGCTCCACTAGGAGTTACGGTAATGAAGAGAGACAGCTATTTACTTTTTCTTAACAAATATCAACAGTCTTAGTATTTAGCGCATATAAGCTCATGCTAACCAGTTTTTTGCAAAGTTTCATATCGGTACCTATAACGGTTTAGAAAAAGGGAGTGAAAAAGAAAGCTTAGCTTCAAACTCCAAAAATTCCGTTACCGTTAGGTTGGGTATAGTGGCCGCCGCCAAGTGCGCACTTAGACCAAAAGTAGGTCCATTGTGATACCACCGAGTGTACCTTAAAGTTAACACCTAAGCTGAAAACCAGCCCGTGCTGGCAATAAATTTGTTGAGCAATAGCGGGCTCACATCACGCAGATCATCTGTTTCGTGAAAATACATTGAGCCAAGAAAACATTTACGTTTCTCGGCCAGGGCTGGGCAATGACAGAGAAAATGATGAACACGACAAAAGTCGTTATAGGGAATTCTGAGCCTCCTGGCGTGCTCCCCGATAGGACAGTGTCCCGTTATGATCCCGACCACCTTGCCGATATGTTTCCTGTCTATTGACAGTAAATTAGTTGATCTGGCCACGTCAAGTCGTGGCCAGATCTTAATCTTAATCTTGTTGTAGCACATGCAGTACCGTTAGACCACCTTGAACTAGCCCTGGTGCATTACAGTTATTTGAATTGTCTGTTTACAGGAAGCGATTGGCAATTTTATACTATCGCTTACCGTTACTTTAAACTGAAAACAAGCAACTGAAATGAAATATACGCGTCCATGTCCGCGACTTCGACTTTAAATCTCCGGGACACCCTATTATATTTGCCCTAAACACTTCTAAGTATTTCGTTCCATAGAATGTTACCATTCTACACATTCCTACCAAATTTCATGACGATCTATTTAGCCGTTCGCGAGTTATTTAGTGAACAAATTTTCAAATCTACGGGACACCCTGTTATTTTTGACCTACCAAGTTTTAAGTATTTCATGCCAAAGACTGTTACCATTCTACACATTCCTACCAAATTTGAGGACGATCGGTATGCGTATGTGATGAAGATCAAAGGCCAGCCACACACAAGGAACTTTACGTACACCCAGAAAAAAAAATACTTTTATTAAAGAAAAACTACATAGGACGTATGAAATTTTGACTATGATTTGAAGTCGATGAAATAGCCTTCTTGGGACAATGATAGAAATATCATTGAAAATATCAAGTGAGTATTCGATTATAGCAGAGAGAGATTGTGAGATTGTTCATCGATTCTATTTAAAAATTTCATTGAATTTATTTTTTTTATATTGTGATTTAATTTTATTTCAAATTTTTATATTTTTTATTCATAAAAAACCTTATGCCGAAACTTGGATTCGAACCTGGTCCGCCTGCGTGCCAGTCCGTTCACATTGCTATGAGACTAGATGTGGAATGTTGTCAACGTTTTTAAAATCTTAACTACATACTTGATTCGCGGTGCAATACAAAATTGAAATTTTTATACATAGAGGCTATGCAAAATAATCATAATTCCCATGAATTTGATTTACTTCATTCTAAGTCTAAGGCCCGCATTTATGAACATTCCTTAACTCAAGGAGACCTTGAGTCAAGGATGCTGAAATTTAATAAATTAAATGTCATTTTCCATAGTTTTTCATAGAACTCACTTATATTCACGAGTCAATGCATCCTTGATTTAAGGAGAAACTCAAGGAGACCTTGAAATTTTCTATAGTCAACCTCACTTGAAGTCAAGGTAGTTACCCACCTTCCTTGAAATATTATATTTCAAGTCTATTGAAAACTTAAGGTCTTCTTGAGTTTCGCCTTAAATCAAGGATGCGTTGACTCCTGTATATAAATGATATCTATGAAAAAGTATGGGAAATGACATTTAATTTATTGAATTTCGGCATCCTTGACTCAAGGTCTCCTTTCCGTCAGCCAGGATTTGCAACAGCTTAAATTTGAATCAAATTCAATAATACATACATACATATATACATATGTACATAATGTACGTTCTTCGATACGGAGACAGATCATAGACCAAAAAATCAGGCAGGATCCTTTTCAGTTGACACAATCATAGGCGTAGCCTAGGAAAAGGAGGGGGGGGGACATCATCACGATATTTTTCTTACGTACTCGAAAACTAAATTTATGCTTGTTCTTTTCAGGTGTAGACCAATGTCCGGGTGTCATTAGTATTTAATATCTGAGACTTTGAAATCGGATCCTGAAATACTGCATTTCGCCTACTGTTTCGAATAAAAAAAAATTTATCGATCACTTGTGTAGCCACGAGCCGCCACTGTCTAAAACCTTAGTGCAGTCCTTTGTCAACAGCAATTTCAATAAAAGAAAAACTCCACTCGCTGGAATGCTATATTTGATTAACTAGTGTTTCCAATTTTTCCCGAACAGTTTCATCTTTCAGATTTCTTATTGTTTTATTTCATGAAGTACTCGTCAAAGTGGCCCAAAAATTCCGCGTCCTAGGGGACCGCCCAGCTTGCCTCTCCCTAGAGCTGCACGACACCACCGCGACGCGTGTTTGCGAGCCCGTGTTCACTACGAGTCATGAATGCCTCCAACTGCGCATGGGTTCCTTGATCTTTGCTTACGGGTTTACGCACGGGTTTGTTGTGATAAATTGCTTACAAACCCGTGTCGAATAGAAGGCAAACGTAATCGAATGCAACGCACAAGTCTGTTGTTAGTGCAGTGTAGGTGCTAGCCGATGAATTGCGTGTTTAGGAAAAGGGGTTCTGGGTACCAAACTTTTCATTCCCCATTAGTGGCATTTCGATGACAAAAAGGTCCTTATCACGGAACGATAGAATATTTGCTACTCTCAAAGGCAATATTGGAATGGTTTCTACGTTTACGCTACTAAAATGCTAGTTGGGTTAACATAAGAATATAACAGTTTTTGGAGTAAAATTACAGACAAAAAGAATTGTTTTAAGATTGTTTAGTGTTAAACGTTCTAGTATTAAGAACGAAAATGTTTGATTACAGAACGTGTTTTTTTTTAACACGCGGCACTGCAGTTAGCCACCAATATCATCAGATAAAGGAATACGGCGGAATATTTTTGTAATTTATCATAAAGCATTGTATTTCTTTCGTATCGAATGTATATCCTTCCAGGCTAATATAACAGTTCAATGATATGTACAAGTTTGTGTTTTAAGACGCGGGAACTTGCCTTTGACCATATGTTCAACTTTGCAATCTTCTGTGCCTGAACGCAAATTCCTTCAGGGATGTTTTACAACGAAAACAGTTGCATGAGTAGTATTTCAATTTTCAGCACTGTGCCGTCGCGTCGTTTGGGTTTTATTGACCACAGGTATTTTATCAAGGGTTTTTATTATGAATGCAAATATTGCAATGTAATGTACTTATATATGCACATGCAAACATCTTCCTTAAGTTTTATTTAAAATAAATAACAGGCGCGACAATCCAGCATTGGACTAAGGCCGCAGGATGTGTTAGTGACATCCTATTTCCAAGATCTTATCTGCTTTTTTGTTGAGGTAATGAGATCAGCATCACGCTCAGCAGTGTTATTTATCCCCATAAATGGGTACTCTACTCGTTTAACATCTGAGTGAGATCATAGTCCGTCACAAGCTCGTGAGTTCGAAAAACACCATGGATGATAGTGAGATTCGAACTCATGACCCAGTGCACCGAAGGTGCGCGCACTAACCGCTAGACCAGCCAGACTACTAAGTTTTATTTACCGCAATTAATAAAAATCCTTGAAGCGATACAAAATCAGGCTCTAACAAGTGCCTATTTCAGTTAATCGTGACATTTTTAGATGTACAATTTTTTAAAGTTTATCCTTGAAAGCAACACGTCGAATATGTATCGTAACATTAAGTGTCTAGTCTAATAGTCTAAGAAAAAATGGCATATTTGGTTGGCAAAAATCCTACATCGGAAATTTTTTTGGATTATGGTTGGAGATGGTCCCTGATTATGATTATGACATTAAAAGTCCCAACCGATTTGGGGCCCGCAACCTTAAAGAAAAGGGTGAAAGGGGGACAATTTTTCGTTTTTTTGCGATTATTTCAAAAACAGTAACAGATACAGGAAAATGGTCTGAGAAAAAAAATTATCATTGCAATGATATATAACACATTAGAGTTTAATTGAATATTTCGTCGCAAGACTAAAAAAATAAATTAGAATATTTTCATTTTAGATTTTATCAAAAGCTCCATAACTTTTGAAAGAATGCTCCTTCAGCTGTAATATTTTGTAGTATTGACTAGGCCTGTTCGGTACCGAGATTTCAGTACCGGGTTCCGGTTTTTTTCAATACCCGGTACCACAAGCGGTTTCCCTGACTCAGGTTTTTTTTTCAGTACCGACGGTTTTTCTAACCATAAGCCGGTTTTTTTGAGTACCGGGTTAAAAACCGACTCAGGTTTTTTTCAGTACCGACGGTTTTTTCAACCATGAGCCGGTTTTTTTGAGTACCGGGTAAAAAACCGGTACCAAAAAACCTGAAAAAAACCGGCTCATGGTTGAAGTGAATCGTTCTTTTTAACTCGGTACCAAAAAACCGACTCGTTGGTCGGTTTTTTTAACTCGGTACCGAAAAAACCGGGATATCGGTACTTTAGAATATCGGGTCCGGTACCAAGTGAACACCGGTTTTGTACCGGGATCCCGGTTTTTGGAACAGGCCTAGTATTGACAATAACTTCAAGATCACTTAAAGGTAAACATTGAGTCGCTCCGGTCAAGGACCCCATTATCCTTCCATTTGAATTTGTCAAAATGGCATATCCATAACTTCGTAACTTAGTTTAGAGTATTAGTTTAATTTATAAATCACTCCTGGTTCTCTTAACCCCAAAACAATTTCACAGCTCTAATAATAAAGATGTCGTCTACCTTTCAATTTCAAATCAATTGCTAATGCGTGCCTAACGATTCACATCGTATACACAAAACGGAAGGAATGCTTTGGCAAAAAGACTTTTAATCGCACCAATGCCATTCCATCGCGGTTTAATTCAATAAATTCATTGTCTCATAAATCAGATCCATGTAGCCACCTTGAGAATGCTTTACTCGTGGTAGGTAGGTACATTACATTCATACCTGTTTGGTTGCATGATGTCTTGTACCCGCGCACTTGCTGTTTCAATTCAATTAAAATTCCACCAGACGAAGCTGAACCATATCCATATAAGAACCAAAACAGTTGCCCCGTGTCGTCGTAGTCCCGCTTCTGTTGAGAGACATTCCATTCTAGGCATCGTTGTATGTTTTGATGATTCCAAAATCTACTTCTGTGGAAGATGTTTCTTTTCAATAAATTAAAATTGATCTGTCAAGTATTGGGACGAGTTATGATAGTGCACGTGTTTATTTGTAATGTTAATGTTCTAACATCACTCGATCTTTCATCAAAAAATCCTGATATACACACTGAAAAAATCATTTGCTAAAAACAAGAAAAAAATACAACAAAAAACAGCCAAGGAATAATTTTTCCTGATTTAAGATGTATTTTCTTGTTTCAAGAAAAGTCTTCTTCCTTGCCTCGTTCTTTATACCGCTCCATGGTTTTGCGTTGCTCGACCTGCGGTGTAGGCACATCGCCCGTTTTGGCGGTAATATCTCAGCATATTTCTACAGTCAGCTCTATCTTGGATCGTGTCATCGCCGAGACCAATGCGTTGTTGTTGCTTTTTCATTTGACACATCCAGGTATTCTTCGGTCTGCATCTGGCCTTGGGTCCTTCAAGTTTCAAGAAGAGTCTTTGCTTAAAATAAATAAATAAGCATTATTCTAAGCAAAGACTTTTCTTGGAACAAGAAAATACATCTTAAATAAGGAAAAATTTTTCCTTGGCTGTTTTTTTTTTCATTTTTTCTTGTTTTTAGCAAATAATTTTTTCAGTGCATAAATGCTGCACAAAAGAAACTTCCCACTCAATCACTGACGCGAAAATGAATTGCTATTTTTGAATTGATGAATTGATATTTTTTCGAGCCACTGTATTTATCATGCCAAAGAAAATTTCGGGATTGATGTAATAACAATTAACTCGGGTTAATGGTCATTGGATACGGACTAATTAGTTTTCCGAGGCATTCTAGAGATCTTATTTAGTGAGCATACAATTACTTTGCGCTAAATTGAAGTTTCTATTAAGTAATTTTATGGGAACGGCCAAGTTGTTAGTTTAGAGATTTATGTTGAATCATTGTCTAAAATTTAATTCTATTAACAGCGATTCGTTGGGATTTATGGGTAAATGTTCGTTGAAATTATATGCGCCATTCACGATTAATGCGAGCCTGAGAGCGGATTTATAACATACAGATATGTATACGATGTATGTTAGGTATACATATATTGTAAATACAAAATAGAATATATAGATTTATTAGTAACCGCGCGGTTCTTGGTGCACTGGCTTAATTAGCTGAGAATTAAAATTAGTGTTAATGAGCGTACAGCGAAAAATTTGCAGTTTAAAGTGGGAAAATATTTCGAATAATTTTTATTATTTCGGTTTTAACGATACGGGTTTAATAAACTCTGGGAATGGTTGGGAACAGTGGAACATACTTAATAAATATCAAAATTATGTAGTATTTTTATTTTATTTTTAAAAATGTTGTTTCTCTATTGTAGCTGTAGTCTGGTTGGTGTAGTGGTTAGTGTGCACACCTACGATGAACAGGGTCATGGGCTCGAGTCTCACCGTGAACGAATTCAGTTTATGGTGTTTTTCGAACTCACGACCCATGTGACGGACTACTCGTATGATCGCACTCAGATGTTAAACGAGTACCCATGGGAATAAATATCACTGCTGAGCGTGCTTTTGGATGTCACACATCTGCGGCCTTAGTCCAATGTTGGACTATTGCGCCAGTTATTTATTTATTTATATTGTAGCTACCACAACAAGAACTATCAGTACTACAGCCTGGACTTTACAATATTAGGGACGTTTTATTGTGTTTATCCCGTGCAGGTTTGGGTAGAACTTCATATAAAAAAATGACACTTACCCAGGTAAAGTTAACCCGTGCAACTACCCTACACGGGATAGAACTCAAATGTAGATGGCGGACGCATAGGGGAAATATGAGGGAATTTGTTTTTTCAAACCAAATGTGAGAGTTTTTCTAATCACGAGAAAAGATTTTGCAAAGAAATAATCATCTTTTGTGACAAAATCCACCATATCTAAAAAATAAGCCGACGAAAGCGAGTCAAAGATGCACAAAAACTGTCAAATGTCAGCTGTTCGGTCTTAACCGGGATGTTACCCGCGATCGTTTTTTTCGAGTCAGACTTACACGCGATGCGAAAAAAACGTCGCTATTATGAAATTCCTCTGTGAAATTCTATGGGCATTCAACGTTGTGCAATCGACTAATTCCTATGAAATTTCCATGTACGTGGCACATGAAATTAATGTCGGACGATTTTCTGATTGAGCTATACTAGATTGAGTTATTCTATGAAATAATCGGCTCTACCCAAATCCATAATCCAAAAACCCAGCTCACCGACGTTCTTTTAAATCACCGGCAAATCTAATTCAACTTCATTGAAATAATGATGCAAATTCTTTGATTTTGTAAACTATTGGGTGGTCGCAGTGTAAAGGTTAAAGTACCCAACTTTATGGTTTTACTATTTAATGTTTGCAAAAAAAAATGCTTACTTCACACTGTTCACAGCACATGTATATAAATGTAATATGTTTGTAGAAAAGTTTTAGCTCTATTTTCGATTTAGATACCACAAAATCTTCTCTTCCAGTATAAGGCCATTAAGCACTTCTTGCTCCCGATTCACGTATGCTGCCCGTATTGTTATCTAACTGTAGCTCGGATGAAATCCAACATTCAGATCATTGTTAATCTTTTTTTCATTTATCGATCCAACTGAAAACAGAATAAAGATGTTTTCGGATAAATACCAGAACTATTCACTTAATTTACGATTTATTTTCGGTTCATTTTCATAATATACCCGTACCGTACATGGCGCGGCGTTTTATCTAAATTCCGCTGTTCTGATTTAATAATATTCTGTGATTTATCCGAATCGTGGACCACCACGTGTGATACTTTAGTCACCGATAATTATCATGTTTGGGGAATACATATTGAGTTCAAATGTTTATCAGGTTCACATATATACAAACTATCGGGAAGAACGATGTGTAATTTATGAGTTGAAGTTAATGGTCCGTAGTTTGTCCATTATTCCCATATTTGTTATGGATTTGAATAACATAATTTCTCTGAAAATTGAGTGCAGTGCTGGGAGAGATCTCGTTGGGTGGCGGGCGTAGAAACGAGGACTACAGCTGCTTATGGTAGCCTTAAGCCCTGTGCACATTACTGCACCAATGAATCATTGAATAAATTATTGTAGGTGTTAGAAAACTGTTGGGAGGTCAATATGGACATAACATTTGATTTCGGCCCACTGCAGTGATTTGATTAGGACGCTAGCAAAAGAAGCCGACGCTCTAGGTTCGCTTCCACCAAATTTCCCCTCAGCTTTGCAGTGTCATGAATATTTTAACATTTAACTTGTATATACGAATTCATAGATTCAGGCGGTCACAAATTAATGCCACTTAAGCTCAGGCTATTCTTATTAGAAATCAACAGCATTTTGAAATTTGCATTCAAACATAAATTGTAGCTGCAAACTAATACCATCTCAACAGCTCAGCCGAATTATCTTTTGCCTATCTGGTAAAGCAAAAGTGGCTCCCTGAAGGAAATAGGGAATAGCAACTACATTCTAATTAATTTTGAATGTTAGCTGCGATAATGTCCTTCAACATAGCACTCGACATGTCGAAATATTGCCATTTTACTACACTATTTATACCATTGAGAGACAACTACCCCGACGTCGACGTTGTCGTCGTCCATGTTCACCCTCATTACGAAGGGTTGCGGCAATTAGTCGAGTGCACTGAAACTTCGGGGCGACTGCGAACAACTGATAATTGCACAAGAGTCGCAAGTAAATGATAAAAGGTTACGCCGTCATGGTCACGACACAAAGACATGAACACACAAATTGTTGACTTTCAAAGATCCTTATACGACGCGACGACTTGTATAAGGTGCCGAAATTGTTCAGCGCAATTTTGTGCAGTGATTTTCGAGCTATTCCATGTTGCGGACAAAATGCATTTGAGGGGGCGTCTTCAGTTGTCGAAGTTTAATCATGTGTGTACGACATGGAAGGATGCGGCTAGGCGGCTATATTCTCACACTCAAGTTCTGAGAGTTGGGTTGGATGATGATGATGATTGTTATGATTTACTAACAGTGGCGCCGAAAATTGTGTCTGTCCGCATTCATGTCGTGTCGAAGCACCCACTCATTTTCTCACGTAAATAGGTAATTCGTTGGTGCATACCTTGAATTGATCGGTATCAATAAAATTGTTCAACATTCAAAATAATTTAACCCTTTTTCCTTATAAAGCCAGTATTAATACATACAGCCATACAGCGTAATAAAACTGATTGGTAATAGAAAATTCTCACTGTCACCATGATTTGTTATGTATTCAATTTAATTAATATAAGTACGATTTATAATAGATTTTAATTATTTTAGTATTAAATCTAGCTAAACTATGCCTAATATTTTGGCTAGACCAATTTCAGCAGTTTTAACATACTGTAAATGTAGCAGCCAAAAAATTTGCATATTGAATAATCTCATCGAAATGTACAATAAATTAATATATCGTTACACTGACGTATCTTGTTATAAAGCTGGTCAGAATATCTAATACTAATTACTAGTTAGTATGTACAGTAATTGTATAATATTACACTATTCTGAAAAGTGATTATTCGTTCTTCTGAATAAATCTTTTTTTAAGTTAATTATTATAGAAATATATAAAAAATTTTACATTTTTTATAAAAAATTTTACTTTTTCTATAGGGAATTTTAGTTAATTTTTTATCATGTTTTGAATTTGTTATGTTCAATTTCTCCTTAGCTAAATATGTAAACTACATAATTAATTTGGCATTTTACTCTAGTCAATATTGGGTTAAAATTACTGCATTCAAGCTATTGAGACTATTTTGACTGTTTACATCAAACTCTGCGTACGGTGCTTCGTTATGATTTTTGCCTTTGATCAAACGAAATCGCACGATAAACGAAAGATTGCAGCGAGTAACTTCGTTCATACATTATCATGCGAACCAGAACCAATTCGGTACCTGGTTTGACTCTTATTTATATATTTTGTATTATTTGTGATTATTATCAGCTGATGATCGCTCATTTTTGCGCCATAATCCTCTGATTTGAGGAGCCGGCAAAACCGCTTCTTCTACATATCTTCTGCGAACACCTCTTCTTATAGACACAAGCGTTCGTGCCATTCGGGGGCCTAATTATAGGGCGGCCGATATAAATTGTTGTTGAAAAAATAATTTTGTTGTTTTTGCGTTTGTCATGGTCATTTTCGTTATGTGTGATTTAAGATATTCGACCGCGATTGTGGCGTCTTCGTCGTCAATTGAACTGCGCACACAACAGGTTGCCGTCACCATCAATGATGATTTTTCTGATTCTTTGTATATGGTTATGTCGGGTTCGGATGATTTTAAGAATTCCACATTCCAATTCACTTTCTTTGCATCATCGTTGTCGAGTTGTTTTTTTCTAAATAGATTCAATAGCAGTTTTGATCATCTGGAAGACTGAGGGCGGGTATTTGCCTACTTGGTCATTGTCTTGTCTAGATGCCAAGGCTGCTGATTCCATCCTCTCGCAGCGTGATTGTGATGTTGTTGAGTGTTGAATGTTTTTGGATGCGGAAAATAAATTAATTGGATTTGGTCAGATTAAATCATAGATAAAGGGTTTTCCAATAGGGACGCTTGATCTTTGAAATGAAAAAAAAAATACATGTAGGAGAGATATTTGCGAATTTTTTTTTTTATTTGAAAGGTCCATCGACCCCATTACATATGGAATATGACATCATTCAAATGACCGCCACGGCTTCGGTTGGTGGCGCGCACACGAAAGGTCCAATTTTCGATGACTCTGGCGCACAAATCGGGGTGTATTTGATCGATGGCGTGGCGTATGTTAACTTTGAGGGCATCGGTGGTTTGCGGTTTGTTGGCATAGACCTGCGACTTAAGAAAACCCCACAAGAAAAAGTCCAGCGGGGTCAAATCGCACGATCTCGGTGGCCAGTTCACGTCGCCTCCGCACGAGATGACCATGCCCGTAAATTGCTCGTGCAGAACATCCATCGTAGCGTGTGCTGTGTGGCACGTAGCGCCGTCCTGTTGAAACCACATGTTGTGCAGATCCATATTCTCGATTTCAGGCCAAAAGAAGTTGGTTATCATCGACCGGTATACAGCCCGATTTGTGCGCCAGAGTCATCGAAAATTGGACCTTTCGTGTGCGCGCCACCAACCGAAGCCGTGGCGGTCATTTGAATGATGTCATATTCCATATGTAATGGGGTCGATGGACCTTTCAAATAAAAAAAAAAATTCGCAAATATCTCTCCTACATGTATTTTTTTTTTCATTTCAAAGATCAAGCGTCCCTATTGGAAAACCCTTTAGTATCTATAAATTATTAAGGAAGCCGCGACTTGTCATTAGACGTGATGTGCCGGAGGGAATTCATATTCGGCACATTTCTGTTTATTTAAATAAAAATTTTATTAATAGAAATTGTAATTTTATAAAGATAGGAAAGACATCAGAGGGCAATTATTAAATTTTTCGGAGAATCAATGCAATGCAATGCAATCAATGCAATGCAATGAAACTGATATCTTTTATGGAGTTGGTCATAAAAAGTAGTGATTCAAAACAAAACTTGTCTATATAGTGGTGTGATATTTCTATACAAATGTATAGTGTATCACATTTGTCGGCAAGTATAAGTAGGGGACCGATAGGACAAATTCGCCTAAGAAAAAATGCTACAAATGAAATTGGTATAAATCTTACTGCTGTATAGTGGTCTTTTATTTATGAAAATGATCTTGTACAATTAAAATTTTTGATCTTCCATAAACCGTTCTTTCAATTCTGGTAATAATTCCATAACGCAAATTTAAACTGGTATATCTGCAGAGGTGGCAAAAGTAGCTTTAGTATGCTTAGACTCTCTAACGGTATGTTATATTTTATGTCTTTAATGTTCGAAGGTCCAAGGAAATTGTCTGGAAGGATCGAAAAAACAAAACAAAAATTTTCTTCCCGCGGACACTCAGTCAAAGTTTTGCTCTTTTAGCTCTGTGCTTCATGGTAAACTTTTGTGTAATCTTTAGCAGCCGCTATTGTCTATTTAAAAAGCCGGCCTACTGATAAATCCGCCACTGATTTTTTCAATGTTTTTCGAAAAACTGTCAATTTTTGAGCATTTTTGACATTTTTCCAATTTTTTTCCATAAACTATTCAATTTCGCCAAATTTTTCAGGGAAAAATCGGAATAAGCTGAAAAGTGTGAGCATTTAAACAATCCAAATCTCAAGACATTCTGTACCTGAATGGATATCCGGATAAAGTTATAAGTCTTAAGGCATTCCAAAATCATCCCAATTAACCTTTTACGTTCAGATCAATATTAAGTTTTCTTGATTTCTAAAACAATTTCGGACACTTTGATAGTTATGCAAATCATTTTGTGCAATTAATTACCCTCTTTTTCTTTTGTTCTGCCAATTCGTTGAGAACGTTCTAAATTACTTATGAAATGACCCAAATTTCTGGATGCATTGAAAACTATTTGTATTTTATTGCAACTTTCCTTTCTGATCTTCAATTGTGGAAAGCATAGTACATAATTTATATTTAAACAAAGGATTTTGAAACATATTGTTGTTAAATTACGTTTCGTAAGTCTCATTCTAAGGAAGAAGCCAATGTAAACTGGGTAAATGCTAGTAAATATTCTGTCATAACTGACAAAAAAAAACCCGTACGTACATACAAGTCAAACAAACTTGAAATGGAAATGCATTGAACTGTTTTACTTTCATGAAAGCTCAAGACGCGTTAAATATATGTAGAGCAACAAGAAACAAGACTTAAGAATGGAATAAGCATATTAGACTGGGCTATATCAAAGACAGCGCATCGCCTCTCATGGCATCAATCAGAGCAACCGATACACATACAGAATGGTTGAGTTTACGATAAATGTATACATTCTTGCTTCATCTCTAGCAAAGAATGCTACATGGATCAGGATGAACTTTAAGGGTGTCTTCAGTGAATTTACTACAATTTCATAAGAATTGTAAATTCTGATTCTGCGATCCTTAAAACGTTAAATTTTTGAATTATGAGCAGCACAGAAAATTTTTAATTCATCCGTTATTGGTCTGGTTAAATTGGATGGAGAGGTCCTGCCCTATTTCGTTAAAAACCAGAGAAACATGCTTAATGCGTTGTTTACTTAAATTATCGCGTTGTTTTTGTTGTTTTTATAATTTAGGACTCGCGAGTCCTGAACTCGTTAGACCTTTCGATAACCAAATTGCTCGAGAAAATATGATAGCAAAATCTCAAATGCATCTATCTAGCCCAGTTAGAAGACTCCCTACTTGAAAATCTAACAAATTGTCACAGTATCGACAAAAATCACAGGGCGTCTAGTGTCGTTTTTCAATCTTTTTCCATTACAGCCATCTCAAATCTCGTCAAGGCGGTTGACAAAAAACAAACAAACCAAGAAATCGGAAATTTATTATAAGGAATTCCCTGGCAACATCGATTATTAAGTTATTCGCGACTATTCAAACTTAGCTACCGGCCAAGTGTGAGTAGTGAGTACCTACACGACTTTTGAATACTATGGCGTTTCTGGTTTTATAAGCAGGTGAAGACTTGATAAATATGAATCACTTTCCAATGAATCCTGTTTGTTAACATTTATAGATTAGGTTCATATTTGTCTGCCAAGAAATTCCTATGCTGAAATATGTACCCATGTATGTATGTATATTTCTTTAAAGGTTTCAAACATCGGTAAGCAATATTGTTTTCTTGAATACATGTACAAAAGAAAAAAGTTAGTATAATAGTAATTATAATGTTATTAACTTTCTGTATGCTTTCAAATCGTTAAATATGCAATAATTGAATTTATGAGAGTCGAAAAGAAGAAAATTTTAGTATTCAACTAAAGCTTATATGTAAAAGCTCCACAAATTGATTCTGGTTATTATTAGTTGGAGTGTACACACCTTCTGGCTCCTACTCAATTGCTATGTATGTATTTATTTTCTAAGAGAATTTATTGCACCGAAAAGGTTAAGATACGACACGGTTGCTGCATCCGGAACCGTATTTTACAGTGGATGTGCTCTCATGCCTGTTGCGGAATCTATGCATATTTATTAGTGAAACAAAATAGGAAAATTGGAAATGCGAGTACATAATGTATGCATAGGAGTTAAGCTAAATACATATATAAGTTCTTACCCATTATTATTATTATTAAAATTCAATTACTAATTAGACCGCGATAGCTTGGGTTGTATTTACCATTATTGTAAGTGACCAAGCAATAGTCTGAAACTGAATTTGAACTAGAGATCGCTTTTCTGCTCAAATTTAAAAGTTATCAAATTTAACTATATACAGGGTATCCGGATTGTGATATTCAAGTAATTTCCAGCAAAAAAAGTTGTACGGAACATACCCCCAATTCAAATATAGAAAACTAGGGTTAATTTCGGCTCGATTTTAGCATAGTTTGCATATATTTTACCAATTTGCTGAACACTAGGGTTCAGTTTGAATGAATTCCAGCTAAAATTAACCATAGCTGAACCTAGAATAAAATATAAGAAAGAAATAATCGATAGATTATGCGCCAATTTTTAATTTTTGTACACTCGAAAAAATTTTACTCCAATAATAGGAGGAAACTTTTTTTCCTTCTATTATAGTAGTAAATTTACACCACGATATGAACGAGAGTAATTTTACGCTTTACGGTGTAAATATTTACTACAAAATTGGTGTAAATCTACAAACGGTAATAAATATATTTCCACACATAAATAAGTAAACTTACTCTTAGACTTATGTAAATTTAAATCAGAAATAAGCAAATTTGCACTGGAAAAATGTAAATTTACACTGGCAAATATGTAAATTTACATCCGGGCTTATAATAATATTTACGGCAGCCGGTTCTTCTATGTAAATCGTCCTGGAGGTACCCGTTATTCCAACGGCCAAGAGCTGCCACACCCTCTTCGGTTCAAGAGCAAAAACGCGCTACAAAAAAAAAACAATAATATGATGCTCACACGAACGCACTTCGGACGGAACAGACTAACTGCACGCAGAACAAGCCACTTGTGAGATACAGCAAAATGCAATAATGCACAAAATGTAGGTGTAATTTTTTACACCAAAACCGTAATATTACATGAAAATTTCCAAAAATAAAGTAATGACACATCTTCACACCAAATGAGGTGTAAAATTACACCAAAATAGAGTAATATTAAAAAATCTGTGTAATATTACAAATTTTGTTGAAAAATAAACGTTTACTGTAATTTTGCGAGAAAAAAGGTGTAAAATTCAACAAGTTTTCGATGTAAAATTCAACGTTGTTTTTACAGTGTACCAGCACTTTAACTTTGCAGAAGTTGGAGAAAATTGAGATGGAAAAATATATTGATCTTGGGTCATATCACAAAAATTTGACTTTGAAGTTCGAATTTTGGAGTTCGTTTTCATCACTAAACTTTAGAGTGGTTTTCGGTAATTTTCTTCCACTTTCCGCAGCGGATCAACTTAAATTTACCCCTTCTCTTCGCGGGTGGATTCAGTTGGTTCAACGCATGCGTGCGGCTTATTTTTGAAAATGCGTAATTTCAAGAAGCAAAAAAAAAAGCAGGCCTGTTTAAGTCGAGGGACCGTTTGGTAGGCCGAAAATCTAGAATGTGACCCTATCTAGAAGCAATTTGCAGAGGACTGGTATTGAAGCTATCGCATTCTTTACTGTGGTCTTATTTTTTCAAAACCGCTTTATTCAAATTTTTCAGTCGATGGAATAAGGCTTTACGGAAAAGGACATATGCATTCTGATGAATATTGAATGAACGGTAAAACTCTCCATGTAAACAAGCTTATTAGGCTTTAACGCATCATTATGCATAAGCAAGGTGTTCCATCGTCCACTGATCTATCTTACAAGCTAAAACTCTTTTAACCAAGAAATTTATTGCTAAATGGAAATTAAAGTAGATTTTCTGGAAAAACTTTAAGGCAAGGGTATCCAAATTAGCCCGAAATTAGCCTCGGTCTGGTTTTTTTTTCGTATCGTCTAAATAAAATTTTGGCATGAAAATAAACGTTGTTGTTGTACGAATTTTTTGTGTGGTTAAAGGACAAAAAGCTGCACGTTGGGCGTGTTGACAGGACGGCAGGATAAGGTCCAAAAAGCAGGACTGTCCTGCCAAAAACAGGACGGATACGACCATTAGTTATATGTACTACCTATACAGTTGTACATTTTATCTAGTGCCCGTCAGCAGGTTAGTCTTACCGTATAGACAAGACGCGCACCATTTTTCGAAAGCTTATACTACATACATTGTATTGAATTGAATGTTCGTGTACTGCATTTGTACAAAAAATATAAATGCAATGGTGTGCATTGAAGTGTTTGGCGTGAGCCTGCATGGAGCCGCCATTGGCAAAGATCAAATTCTGTACACTGGACGAAAATATTTTCAAAGTTTTGCGTTGACGGGATAATCACTTCTTTCTATAAGGTCTTAATGCATTTGGTGATCGGCTGCACTATAGGAACTTAAGCATAGTTAATCCCCATACATAAGTATATCAATTGAACCACAAAGATATCTGTAGGTCCCAAAACATTCGTATGTGCATATACCTAAGAAAGCAAGAAAATCAATGTTCATTAGCATATTTAGCATTTCTTTCTATATGGAAATGTGTAAGATACCTTTAACCACACCGTAGTATAAAGACCACCTCGATTTTCTAGCTCTGTTTATCGTATATTGACAAATGTACTAAATTATAATTTATCAAATAAATTGTAATTTACATATCTCGAATGTAAGACTGCGAGTGCATGTTCATTAAATCATTATAATTTAACATGTCAAATTCACGTACATACCGTTTTGTTTATGGCTCCATAACATGTGTCAGTCGATTAAATAGATCTAGAGGGCCGAATTGATCTCTCTCAATCGATTTCCAATTCATTTTTCTTAACAATACATCCAGAATTATCGTCGCGTGTGGATGAGATCTTTTTGATCCATCTGGAGGTCCATCTATGTTGTGTGTTCGCGCCCATTTTAAATCTCGATCGTATAGCCATTTGGTTCTATATTGAACCGCCAAAGAACTTTATTATCTTGTAATATCATAAATGTCACTCTCCAAACAATTTCAGATCGTCGACTTGCTATGAAAATGTGACTAAGTTTGCGTTTGGGTGGCATTATATACATACATATATGTATATGAGTGTGAACCATTGAGAGACCGCGTAGGACGTAGATTTTGGAATAAAGCTTGTGCACAATGCACATATTAAAATTTTCGAAAATTTCGCATTTTTATGTTTTCAAAACGATGTTTTTGAAATGTTTTTATGTATTCAAATCTAAATTTTCGAAAATTTCGCTCTGTGGCTCACTTGGGTGAGTCGCACTCTTCGATGCTAGTAATCTAGAGGTCCGGAGATCGAATCTCGGCGTCGTCCAAAATTTCCGTACATGTGCGGATAGGAAATATATAGTGCTTGCAACATTATACACTCCGAAATGATATGCAATGTAACCTTGGCTCGAAATTGCCTATAACATATTTTCAAACTGAGTTAACGCATACCATGGTCCCACATGGGACTATATGGTACCGAGAAGAAAATATAAAAAACGAGACCGAGGTTAATTTCGGGCGCAGCCGAAATTTGGATACCCTTCACTTTCTTTCGTGCTAATAGTTTCTTCGGCGACCATGGTGTAACTTGATTTTTGGCTGTGCGATTTCTGCGGCAGCTCCATAATTGTAATTGGGCTGGGATCGTATGCAAGCCGCATGACCCCATGGTCCAATTACTTCCGTTTTAGATATATGTATTATGTTTTGTGGCACACATTTGTCTAAAATTTGTTCCTATAGAAGAACTAAATTGGGGCAGGCACGTAGCCAGGGGAGGGGTCCATGGGGTCCGGACCCCTCCCGAAATGTTTTCAATTACATATAACGGAATTTTAGTGATTACAGTATAAAATATCAAAATATTCACTTTTTAACATATTTTTCTCTAAATTCTGTGGGACTGAACATCATAAAAAAAATATCCCATATGGAAAATTGGTTTATGACAAAAGGCTCAAGTTTTAACCAAGAAAAACAATTTTAAAGATACAAATGGTAAAAAAAATAGTTCTTCTAATTAGTCTCCCCTACACTGAATGCATTTTCGCCACCTCCCGGCAAGCTTTTTGATATCAATTTCGTAAAAATCTCGCGGCTTTTCACGGACCCATTCTCGCACAAACAATTTTACTTAGTTTTTGAAACTTTCAATGGACCAAATAAGTTATAAGAAGTCTGAATCATATATGGAAGGAGTTCCAGTATTTTCCATCTTAATTCGTTCAATGCTGTAGAAGATGTGTACAAACTTCCCAGCGCCTGAATTTATGCTTAATATTCAAAAGTTTTAGCACTCATCTGTCTGAGATTTTCGGTAGCCTAGCCGCTCATGAATATTTTCCCAATACTACTTACGTTTATGCCCAAGTCCCCAGTAATGTAGCGTACACTACTTCGTCGGTCATCCAAAATGAGTTTTTCAACGGTGGCGCGCTTACGTTTTCACCGGTGACACTAGGTGGCGCGCATGTGGCAACTTTCCCTCAACTTTTCGGCCTTTTCAGAACATTCATACACATGGGTTTTAGAGAGGCACTCATTCTGGAACTTCTCTAGTACGTTTTGATAAGTTTGCGCGGATTTTATATTTGCTTTGACTAAAAAACAAATAATGATGCATTCTGCAAGAGGCACTGGTACATCCTTTTCACTCATGATGGTTATAATTACACTAAAAAGTCAGGTTACGCAGTTCCAGCTATTCTCAACGTTTCATAACAGACCAGTCTAATATTTAGTGTATCCACTTTTTCAACAGTAAATTTGTCGCGCGTCTGAAAATTCCGTTGGACCCCTCCCGAAACAAAATCCTGGCTACGTCCCCGAATTGGGGGCTTGTTGATTTTTGAGACCAATACAGCACAGTTCAACAAAACTTTGTAGAGAGTTTGTTTAAAATTTTAAAAAATCAAGCTTACTATTGAATTATCCGTGCGACCTTTTTTTTACCATCATCAAAACAAATATACAGGTTTCCTCCCTTCAAAACTTTTATTTCGCACCCTTTTTATTTTATTACATCTGTGAGTTTCAGTAACTTCCTTTCCTCTAAATCAAAGGTTGAAATTGAATTTTTCCTTCGGGTTTTTGCAACTTTTTTATTCGAGTGCTAGCCAAAAAGCTGCCCCTACCACCCGGCGTGCATCTCCTCCTTTGAGCGGGCACTGTATAGGGTGCATTGTTTTTGTTACGCCGATATTATTTAACACCTCTAAGGAGCCACCAGAGGTATCGTGAAGTATATATAAATGATCAGGGATTCGGATAAGCCATATCAGTCTGTCCGTCCGTGCGACTGTCCATCCGTTTGTCTGACAGTTCGCACAATACCTCCGGAAATAATGAAACAAGCATTTTTTGATAAAATGTCGGGAAAATTTTCGAATTTGTATTAAACAGTAGCTGTTGGATGTCCTTGTGTAATACTAAATGTGTGTCAGATCCGACTCATGTATGATGTATCCTATAAAAAAAAACTTAAAATGGAAAAATTTGGGCTTTTGGGTGCCTTCAAGGTCTGTACAGAGGTATAGGGTATACAGTCATCGTACTATTCGCACGATTAGAACTTTTTTTTTCCTTTTACCGTCTTAAGTTTTCCGAAATTCTGCCAAGGATGTGCTTGTACGATTCGTTCAAAAGTAGTAAGTCTAATGCACCATATTGATTTTGATCATCACTTTTTTTATATCATTGTACTCTAATTCTATTTCTTACAGTTTCAATATGCATAAGTTTTCCCAATACGCAAATTGATTGATTGTTTCAACAAAATTCACAAAAAATTGCAAATACTTCGTAATGATAGAAGTAACAGATGAATTTTTTTACAAAGTTATTTATAGTGCTTACTCGATAGTCCGAAGGCTCGACACCTCGAATTTCCAACAATTTGGATCACCAGCAGAATCTTGAGTTCTGAATTTTGAGAGGATCTTTAATCCCAATTTATTTTTTTATCAACTAACAGCAAAAATATGTGGAAAATTTGATTAGATATCTCCTTCAAAATCTAATACTTAAGGGTCATCAAATTGTCATGTATACGTAAGTATTTACCAAAAGCATGCATTCGATGACATGTTCTTGTCATTGAACTGCTATAAAATTTCAAGTGCACATCTGTCTTTTATATTATAAATCGTATCTACCAGTCACTTAAATATCTAGCGTTTCATTTTCAAATAAGCTCTTTGAATGCCATCCGAAAAAGAAGTCGTAAACATTCTCTCAGTGAAAGTATAAATAAATTTTAATAACTCTTGCATGAAGAATGCGCTTTGATTTTATAGAGTGCAACTTGCAACAAAGCAGATATGTACATATTCACATTTCTCAGTGTGAATCTAAAGAAATCCGTTAAAAATCCTTCTCGAGGCTAATGTACTCAAACAGTAATTGCTTTGTGCCGCACAAGGTGTAACGTACTTTCTAGTAGTGGCATGTCGACAAATCTATCTATCTTTACGTATAAACAAACAAACAATTGACTTCCAAAACTTCAAGAGAGTAGCCGAATCGATTTCATCACTTTACAACGTCAGCAAGATGCACTTACATCTTACAGTACAGTACAGTACGTACAGTGTATGTTGCACGAGCATTCGGCCGCTAAAAAAACATTAAAGATTCTATCAAAACTTATAAGGCATCAAGTGCGAGGTTATTGCTTTCAAATCGGACTATTAGTTCAAAGTGGGTCAAATTGATTTGAAATTAATCTTGTGTGTTCATGATATTCGCAATTTTGATTAAACCAATTTTTGGAATTATTTAATTAGTATTTTCAGACTTCTCCGAGGTATGTAATTCCATAATGCAGATTGGATCTGAAATCTGATATCGAGAGTGTGTTTACATAACACTCTATACATGGATAAGAAATATTTTCCTTTAAGTGCATTGAATCCAAAATAAAGTTGCGACTTGATTTGAACGTCTAAGCGGCAAGATTGTTTACAAAGAAGCAATTCTATGTTGAAAGATAGTACTCACTCAATTCGCCCCGAGTTTAGTTCACACCTTGGGCTTGAATTCACAGTTCCACCGTGCACCACCGTATAAACATCGTGGCCGCCACGCATGCTATAATGCTATGCATTAAATTCAGACAACATTCTTTAAGTATCAATGCCTTAATTAACTGCACAGTAGGGATCAAAACTGAGGCCATACGAGGACCATGACTATAAAAATTTTATTGAGAAACGCATCTTCGTTCAATTGGATTTGAAATTTTTATTTTTATTTAGAAACAAGCATTTTATTGAGTAATTGTGGCTTCATGTCATTTTAGTGTCAAATTGCCATTTATGAACAAGCACTGGGAATGAGGCTATAAATTTGGGAAAGCCTATTGCATTCGTCACAAATTCGTCAAAATTAACAACTTTACACTGAAATTTGATTGTTAGAATATACATATTTGTTTTCTTTGATCTGAGCATATTACATTTGTATTTAAAATTTTGAAGGGGCACTTTTATGGATTGTAGTGCAATTGACACAAGGTTGGCACATTGTATATCATCCCTATACTCTCCGATACGTAGCACTTCCATCTAAAAATAACGGCGTTCCGTTTCTAGTAAATCCATTAAACATATTTAGGAACAGATGGAATTAGAACACTACGTCATAGAGCTGTCTCCAAAATTAGGTTCTTAAGAAAATCTCTTTTCTTTATATACAAAAAGAAAAAATTCAAAATATATTTTCCGTTGAAATGTCCAACAATAATTTCCTAACAGTACTTTGAACTGTTAAATCTTCAAATGAGAAAATTTGCTAAAAATCGCAGTTTGCAAGTGTATTCGAACGAATTCCAGAAAGAGACCCTTTTTTGACAGTAGCTTAGCATCGATTCATATAATCTTAACTTGGTGGTATAAGTATAACGGTTCTCGGAGAATAGAGATCGACAAAAATACATTTGAACAACATTCGGCTCTCTTTTTGAAAATTAGGATGGTGCAATTGCGGCAAGTGAGATGTTGGGTTCAAATTGCTTTTTATTTTGCTTTCAAAATTAGTTTTTCCAGAATTTTGATCTGAATATCACAAGTTAAGAGTTAGTTACAAATCCAAGACAATAACTTTTGCCAACTTTCCGGATTTGACAGTTTAAAGGATCAAAGTACCGTTATGAAGAAAAAAATAGTTTTGAAATTTCTCTAAAATTTGCTTAAATAAGTTGAACAAAAATCACACTGGGGCGTGCCGATCAAATGACCCGAGGGCCAAAACTTTGAAAATACATACATACAGCTACTGGCGGTTAAGTCTTACTTATTCCTCTTACAAGCTGTTATTGGGTACTTCAACAGCTACTGGTGGTAGGTAATAATTACTCTCCTATCCTATGAATTTTGAAGCAATGAAATATGAGTTCAGGAATCCTACACAAATTTGAATTCTCTATAGCGTTTCGTACAACATAGTATAGTGATTTTAGCTGAAAAATTGATGAAACCCAATCACTCAAAAAAAGAGCTGACTTTTTATGCCAATTTGTTCTATGACCTGACAGCATTACGCAGTAAAAAGTTACATTTTTCGCGCGTCACATTCGAGGGGGAGGGGATTGCAAAGGGGGTAATTATGGTTTTTCGCCAATACCTTGTTAACTGTAATATTTACAGCAAAATGTTCTGACGATATAAACTACGCAAAATTCCCTTTCCATTGCTATATTATACATACACCTTCTCTTGGCAGATTATATACTAGACCTAAAAATATCCAGTGTAATTTCGATTTTTTTATAGTTACATTTGGCGCTCTAGCTCCTGAAGTAATTCAATTGGAGCCATGGTCATTGGGATAACTATTACTATCAATACATCGCTGGCTCACACGGAGACTCAGGCTACTCCGACAAAGCATCCCCATATTTCCCCTATTTACATTTTGCAGAAATACATGCATGTAACTTATCGCCGAATCACAACAGGCGGGATCAAATTTGATAAACGTTATGGCTTAGTCCCATTAGACCCTCCACCAATTATTACTTGGATCTGATTAAAACAAAGGGTACCTTCCATACAAAGTGAACCCGAAATCTTCCAAATTGCGCATTTTCTTCTCCTCAGAAGCCATCTACAATAGAAAAAAATATTTATCTGTTCGAACGTCACTATAACAATTAATTACAGTCTTCTAAATGTATGTTCAAAAGCTAGTACCAAGGTTTGCACTACAAGTGTCGGAAAACCGGGTTGAAAGGTCTCTAGTACGCATTTGTCGATTATCTTTGAAAATAGCTTTAAACCTGGAACTAATGACCTTCAAACTAGATTTTTCGAGACTTTAAGGGCACAACTTTGTACGAACTTTTGAATATAAATTCAGAAGACTATAATTAATTCTTATAGTGACGATCGAACAGATAAATATTATTTTTCTCTCAAGAGAAGAAAATATGCAATTCGGCATATTTCGGGTTCACTTTGTATGGGAGGTACCCTTTGTTTTGATCCGATCGATGTAATTTTTGGTAAAAAGTATAAAGGGGCTCCCTCTAGGCACTTAACCAAATTTTATTTGCCTGTCGTAATTTAGAGGAAAGTTGCAGGCATTCCTTTTTAAGAAATGTTAACTGGGGCATAGGAGGTGTTTTTGGCGGGAGCATGCTAATTTTTGGTATCAGCTAAGTACTTTTAATTGGCAACATCAGCACTAATTCTTATCACTCTACCTTTACACAATTAAAAGTTATAGTGCGAAATGTAAATATCAAAAAATGTAAATTCCACATAATACTTTTGGGTCTAGGGTATAATTTTTACGGGAAAGGAAATTAAATGTAGTTTATTTCGTCCTTAGGACATTTTGCGATAGGGCTAACACTTATTCAGACATTTTCTAAAAACTAAAATTTCCCCTCTTTTCGTCACCACCTCCCTCCTTAATGTGACTTTCAAATTAGTGTAACTTTTTTAGAGGGGAGGGTGTGCAACAATTTGGCATCAAAACTTTCCTCTTTTTTGGGTGTTTGGGTCTAGAGCTAAAGTCAATATACTAAAAATTCATTATTATACATTTTTGCATACAATTTTGTACAAAAGTTCAGTGCGATCGATTAATTAAACTATGTTGACTCAGGCCGCACAAAATTCTCTTCAGACTTTGTACTTTTGTACATTTTCGTTTGCACAATGTGTTGCGGTCTTGAGTTTTGTGAAAAAAATGCTCTCTAATATTTGTACAAAAACTAGTCAGTTCTTTAATTTTTTATAATTTCATTTTCCTTGTTAAGAAAAAATCTAGCCACAGATCCCCTCCCCCCCTCCCCCCTCTCCGAAAAGCTACCTACACCACTGCTCCTATCAAAGAAGATTATACGAATAGCTGCAATAAAAATAATAGCCATAGCGAACAATATGGTCGTTTCAAAAATATTGGCTAATAGTATAGTATTATATTGTGTAGGGGGCCCCCATTTCGTTCTCGAACAGAAGACATTTTTGAAACGTTACGCCACTTTAGCCGTTAAAGTGGTGATTTCCGTTGACTACCAACAACAACACGATAGCATAATAACGGTAAAATTTTAGATGCAGGTTTGGCTCAAATGATGATTAGGGCGCAGATGTGTTGATCGATTTCGGCGGCTTTTTGGTAAGGTGCTCTGCCGAGTTCTCTATTCCTATAAATGGGTACTCGTCAAGCATCTAATGGAAACCGTAGTGTTCCGAATTTAAAAACCATCACAAACTGTTCCATCTTCAGTGTATTTAGAACTCAGTGTATTTAGAACACATGTACATTAATCACTAGCACTAGGCCAATCAGACAACTATCAACAATTTCGGACGTTGTGACCAACAAAATTCTTATACAAAAATGAAACACTGTTTTAATGTTTGACTTCAATTTTATTGTTTTTATATATATTTTTTTTTTAATTTTCATACTTCCATTTTCGGCAGTGTGTTTTTTTTATTAATTTTTATCTCCATTTCTCTTCAACGATTGCTTTCTTCTAAATTTCTTTCTATGTAGAATATATATATTTTTTTAATGTTACATCTATTACAAATACCTAATATTATTTTTTGGAATATATCTTTCATTTGGGATTTCTAGCGACAAAATAAAACTATATGCATAGTTTATTCGATCTGATTTGTTGTTATACTGCGAATTTATCTAATTTATTTTGGTAATACATGCATTTAATAAAGAATGTTTATTTGGAACTGGCATTTATATTTACTCAGCATATGAGTTTTTTGTATGTATGTAGTAATATTTTTCAGCAATTTGAACAATTATTGCATCAGTTAGTTTTTTTTTTTTCAATAATGGACGATAAGACTCTTTTTTCTATAATTTTTTAAATGGTTTCGCAATAGATTTCACAATTTTTTTTGATATTGTTGTTTAGACAAATTGTTTTTTTTTGTTTTTAGGAATTATATAAATATCTATAATATATCTTTGGTTTCAGCAAATTTGTATTTCATTTTTTCCAAAATTTTTTGGAAAAATTCCACAATGAGAACTGGTCTATTGTTGCTATTGACTTGTTAACAAAAAAGTTCTTTCATGTTTTGGTTACACAGACAAGTTGAAATGGAAAACTTGTGTTTATCCACTCAAAAGAAGAAAAGCAAAACAAAGTGATAGACAAAAAAACGTGAAGAAATACAAGAATACAAAAGTTTTTAATAAATTAAATAATTTGTTAATTTAAATACATATATTATGCAGCATTTTCAATTTATATATAAGTAGTTTTGGGTTTTCTGTGTTTAATAAATAAATAATACTCTTTTCCTGTGCATCACATGAAAATAAATTTGACGGTTTACATGAATGTGTAACACGTGCACCTCTAGGAATTTTCATGAATCGCGCATCCAGAGGCTAAAGGACATGATAGCAAATATAGCATGTCCTTCACTCTCTCGGTGGTTGAAAATCATGCACAATACAATACGTCCCCATGCATGGTAACCGTCAAATTGATGCTATTCCATAACACTATTTTATCAATTGAATGATGCAATTTTATACAATTTTTCTTGTTTATTGTTTTTTTTATATAAATTATTATCGACTAGCTTATTTTTTCATCATATATACATGGATGTGTTAATCGTATATGCATTATATATATTTAATGTGGAATACCATACATACAATGACAATATAGATCATTGTGACAACGGACATTTTTCGGAAATTTCTAGGAGAAATTTTCGGTAAAGAAGATCTTTTTCGAGTAATGATTACATACGTATGCAAGCTGCGTCGAAAGATGGGAACATTCTAAATATGAAATTGTTGCAAAGTGCAATTTTCTATCTCAAAATATTCCCTTCATTCAATGCGCCTGCTATTGTAACAATGTGCGTACAATTAATTTGTACGTACCGTACATTCGTTTGTGTTGAGGATGATATAATTACAGCATCGTATCTTTCTTTATGCATCATGTATTATGATATAATAATATTTAATATAATATAACTAGAACTAGACAGACAATAGAACAAACAAACAAAAACACATTCTATACAAATCAGTCTTTGGTAATATCACAACAGTTTGGTTCACGTTTTGGGATTCGGTTTTCATAGTTTTGTTTTTATAGTAATTTTTTACTTAAAAATTAATTTATCATTTGCAGATTGTGTTAAATTTATATATACAACAAACTTTGATCGCAAATCGACTGCGCACGACAATTTTCTCGTTTTTCTTGGAATTTGTTTTACATAAACATTATGTACAATTTGTTTACAATAATTAAACAATTTTTTGTTAAATAAGATTTTTAGTTTTTCTTTTCTTTTTTGAATATACACACTTAAGGAGAAAATATACACAAGAGAAACTGACAAACCGTAATTAATTCTCAGCAAATATTACACTCAAAAAATAAATAGAAATTAAATTATTATTCAGATTTATCTAGCAATAAATTAATTACAAAAAAACTACGAATGCATGTATAATATGCATGAGAGCGTGTCGTGCTCCTCGGTATCTTTCCTGTAAACTAATTATTGTTTGCAGTTTTTCAACATACATTTACATAGAAATTTTTGTGTTTTATCATTATATGCTTATTATACTTTAATTATACGATTTTTTTGTTTTTGTTTTTTTTTTACGAAACACCCAAATCATGAAGCAAATGTTGTCTTATTACTTCGCTCTCTTCTTCAAGTATTTGTGCTGTCATTGTATTAATAAGATTGAATACAATAGCAAAAATTGTAAAGGCAGCATAGATGCCCAATGCTGACCACCACAATAAATATTTTTGTGGTCGACTATCGAAATTTTTTAACACTAACAATCCTATCGTTAGACCAGCTAAAGCACCTGTTATATGGGCGACATACGAGACGGACGGTGCTGCACTTGTCGTTTCCGGAACGGCAATATGTCGTGAATAGATGGCATAGCCAAAATCGCATGATGCTGTAATGAAAGAAAAGCAAAAAAAGAGTTTGTTAGTTTTGGTGGAATTTTTTCGTTGCAAAAAAAAATTGGTAGATGAAAAATGGAATAACGGCAAATAAAAGTATCAATTCAACATTCATAAATACACTCAGAGAAACGTCACGAGAAATTTAAGGTAATTAATATAAAAACACGCTTTTTGGCTCACTTGGTTGAGTCGCGCACTCTACGATGCTAGTAATCTAGAGGTCCGGAGATCGAATCTCGGCGTGGTCCAGGAAATATATAGTGCTTGCAACATTATATACACTCCGAAATTATATGCAATGTAACGTTGACTCGAATTAGCCTATAAACGGCTGAGTGAACGCACCATGCCCCACAAGGTGTTACGAAGCAGAGAAGAAGAATATAAAAACAAAATTTGAAATCATCAAAAAACATCAAGGAGCTTGACTATACAATCGATTGGAGAGTATATGGCGACTCTAACATGTATGCTGCTGTTGCAAGAGCAATGTAAGTTTGCTTGTGAGCTGTGTCGGTTGGGTGCGTAGTTTGGATGTGCGATACTTATGTTTTTCCAAAAGTGCATTACCATCAAAGTTTTCTTTCCTACTCAGTTTGTAAATCGATTTCAATGACAATTTGTAGAAAAATGGTTTATTATAATGCTTCACGCACTGGGTCAAGTTGCTCCAACTGACCAAGTATATTTTATTAAATCGTTACAAAGTATACAAATCAATTATGGTAATTATTCATTATTCATAGCGTATTTGATTTGCATTCAACGCCTTAGCCGATCACACAAGTCGTTTCGGCCGTCAAATCCGAAAAACCATATCTTAAACCAAATAATATTTTCAATAGCCCCGAGATAACTTCTCGACCCAGAAAAAAAACACGCGACGCAAAGTATTGAAATCGATAGCATAATAAACATTTTTTTCCGTACATAGGTTTTGATATTCATTTACTAATTCAGAAGGTAACAAAAACGAGAATGAAAATGTCGAAAAAAATAACCGCATCATATGCTTCTAGATTTTCTTGAAGACTGACACTTGATGAACACTTGGAGAATGCGACACCGCGGACGTGCGCATCTGCGACTGCGCCTTTGGCTTTATTCCTGTCACTATATTTACAGTCCTGCGGTTAGATTTTATGGTTAATGCCAAAAAATTGCGTACATCTGTCGGCATATGCATAACCATAGCCACACCGACATCACACGAACCGGATCCTCGTACAAGACATCAATATATAAATCTAATCTGGCTTCCGGCAATATAGCAACCAAAGCGCGAAGCAACCTGTTGTTCGGGGGATTCTCAATCAGGTGGAGCTGAATATCTTATTCCATACAATCTACATCTTCGTATAGACATCGCCCATATCTTTCTTTGAATGGAAATTACATAGTTCGTATACATTTAACTAAAAATAGCACGAGCAAAATTTTCGCACTTCAATCACGTACAAAATGTACGTATTTATAGGTGGGTCGGATCAGTCACGATTCGTGACGTGAGCACCATCAATCTACGGTCGTGCTGTGACGTCATCGATACAAACGATGTTTCCTGCATAAGATTGCTTTTTTTCTTGCTGGAAACGATTTTTTGTTTGTTTGTTTGCTTTTTTCTTTCTTTCAAAATCCTACTATACAATTAGGCAAATATAGTCCTGCTGATCGTTGTCTTTTGTGTGGCCATCTGTGGGGGGCTTATACTCGTATGATGTATCTTTCGTCTATTCACGCACGTCTGTCCGTTTAAAAGAATTTTCTCCACATCGTCCTTCATGAGAAGACGCACGAATACGATTGTAATTCAATTTAAATTGTCGGTATGTTTATTATTTAATAGGAGAAATATGAATTTCTGAAAATATTTAGACTAGACTTAATCTGGAGTGTATCTATCAAAAAAAATTATAATAAGTATCTTGCTTCGCCCACGGCCCACGCCGAAAGATCAACAAATATTTCGAGAATTATGAAGGACAATGATTTTTAATTATATTGTACGTACGTACGTACTTAAGTTAATTCACAGGAAAATTATAAGGTACGCAGCGCGAACGTGGTGAGTTCTCATAAAAATGATGAATGAATATAGTCTGTGGGCATACACGCGTTTGCGTTGTAAAATTTATAACTTGTTGATCCTGCTCCAACCCACGCTGCGTAAAAATAGATTTACGCAAATTATAATTCCATTGCACCATTCATATACGTACGCGAGCGCAATATGATGAATGTGAATGAAAACCTCGTGATTTCCGCTAAGGTATATACGCAAGCAAAAATTCGCCACGGGCACTTTAATTTAATTATATTCAACAGATTGAAAATTATGTATAATACTCACCAAAAATAAATATCGATGCCAATTTCAGTACGCCATACTTCATTTCTTCAAAATTCAACAGGATATTGGCCAAATGTGCGGCCAATAGCGCATAAACGCCACCACTCGCTCCAACAAGGTACACTTCAGCGTCGACCACACTCGTTCCCAGCGATCCTGCAAAAACTCCAGCCAAATACACGCATGCAATACGCGCGGATCCATGCACCATTTCCAATGGTAGTCCAATCATCATCTGGACAATTACATTGAAGCCGAGATGAAACCAGTTGGCATGCAAAACCATATAACTGAAGAAACGCCAAACTTCTTGACGTCTATCAGGACGATAGATGAGCACCGAATCAACGGGAATCGGTCCAGCCGGTTCCAATTGTGTTTTAGTTGTCACGAGATCATACACAAAGACACCGATCTGAAAAGGACAAGAGAGAGATGAATTTAATTAGTATGGAAATCGTTCGCCAACAATATGTACAAGCAAAAAAAATAGCTAAAAGAACCTCCATGAGAAAATCTTCACCAGATAATCGTTTTGAAAATGAGATATAATAAATTTTTTAATATGTCACGTTAACTGTTATTAAAATTCCACGATCATGTTTATTTACATTAGTCGAGGGTGTAACCATTGTGTTTCCATATCTCTTCGGCATTATTGTATATGGTTGTCGTTCGTAAACCATGTCTATATTAACGGAGCGAAGTAAACGAGACCAGAGAAGAATCGTGCCACACAACGTCACCGCAGATGAACAGAAAAAAACCATCATCATCAAAAAGAAGGTAACACGTTCCGACTTTAACACTTGGGTGGCATTATTAGGACCCATCGAAAAGATTGTCATGTCGCAGCACAACACAACCAGACGATGACGATGACGACCGTCGAGGCCCACAAAGAACCGAGAGGCGACCCCCGAATGATACCAGACCAATAGTCCATAGACCCTCCATAAAGAAACCGGTACCAGAACGAAACTCTAACAAAAGTCTGTTTTGATCCCATAGCACAACACCTCTCCGAATTGTCTGGCCCAAACACAGGCGCGCGAGTATCCCTTCGATATATTGTCTCAGAAATCAACGCGATATACGCGACCATCATCATCATCATCAACATAGGGATCGGTGTATTATCATCACAACAATGTGATTAAAATATACACTGCACCATTATGATGATGATGCCGTCCCGGACCGCCGAGAGAATCACCAAGTGGACGATTCCACATTATCAGAGGATAATGGCTAGAGTTTTTGTATTGTTGATACTCGGCCAAGATAGCAGCCACAAAAGTAATTTTTTACCAAAAGGATTCATGCGATCACCCCACCGATTGGGTCATAGGTTGACGGCCGATCATTATCGATTACGTATCAATGGCTTGAATGGTCGCCGACCAGCAATTGTGTCGTATCGATTATATTCAAATTGAGATAGCGTTTGGACAATGGGACATATACTTAGCTGTTAATATTTTTGGTAGCTGTTATTAATCATACTATGGATCGGGACAAGTTACGGATCGTGAGACTGAAACTCTTTGGAAACAAAATATAAGGGAGAAAATATAGGTCTGACGATGTCTACATAAGTTTGTTTTAAGACTTTCAAGATAAGGAGTAAATTGACCCTGTTTTTGGAAAAAATCGAAAAGTTAAGAAATTGACCCTAATTTTGAAAAAATTGTAACGCGAGCATAAAAAATTAAAGGCCATCCTTTTTACTCACTTTCAAATGCAACTCCATCTCTTCAAATCCCAGATGGTACAAAACAATTTTTCTTTTTTCTTCTTATCTCCATATAAATTAAAACTTTACTCAATCTCATCCTCTATCATCCCCCATGGACAAAAATAAAGGCAACAGGAAAACTGCAAAATGAGCTCGTGTATTTTTAGCACTTGCTTATTGATTCATTTCTTTTGACTTCTCACACCCTACACAGAAAATGTCTGCTCCATACGAAGAAAGTATCAGATTCCTTGCGAATAAAAAAAAAGCGAACATGAAACACAGTTACTCTTTGCGTGTATGAAGGAACAGATATCCTCTGGGGAGTCTGCTCCAGGTTACTGTCTTCTATCATTCGAGGTAGTCTACAAGATGTCTACACTGATTCGGAGTGAATTGTATCGAAAATGGAAATCTTTTTTAGCAATAAGTCTGTAGTCGGGTTGGTTTAGTGGTGAGTGTGCTCTCACCTTCGGAGCACAGAGTCGTGGGTTCGAGTCTGACGGTGAGCGAATTCAGTTTATGATGTTTTTCAAACTCACGACCCATATTACGGAATATGATTTCACACAAAATTTAAACGAGTATCCATTTTCATGAAGATAACAAACTCTGCTGAGCGTGCTGATTGATCTCAACACCTCTACAAAAAGCAATAAGTTAATTAGCAGTTATAATATAAAATATTAATGTTTTCCAATACTTGCTTTTATAATTATTCAATTATTCCTTCCAGAAAAAAATTGATTAGTATTCCAACCAAAGTTTATTAATGAAATCGCCCGAAAAACAGTACTCACAACCCACCCCACAAATTCTGCCCTAAATCGCACCAACATGCCATAACAACTGGTTAAACCTATTTCCTTTTCACATCACCGTTATACTCCGCTGGTTGCATTGTAGAAAACGTTTCGCCGTCCCCCCAAAAATTCAACTCATTTAACAAATTGATCGGTGGTCTCTGTCATTCAATCGTTCCCTTATCCACTATAGTACGTGCAGCAAGGATTACCATGACTTACTACTCTAAGTACCCTGGGGAGCACATACAAAAACCAAGACATTCGCCGTCAAGCTTCTTGCAAGCAACAACGATACAAATATCCTGCGCTTTTTTTTGTTTCTTAGTAGTACCGGTCGTATGGTAGCACTTTTGCTTCTTGAGAGGTTTTTGGAAAGCCCCGCGCGCCGGTCGCCGCCATACTATTTTGACAAAACATATTCAGGACGTAACGTCAGCACAATGAGATGGGGACTCAAAAGCAATTTCGAATGGTTTATGGTCACACACACAGGACTTTTGTGTAAAGTTCTTGGTGTTTTACTGTTATACATTATGTATATGGACGAATGGAATAGAGTATCCGTATAGTATACGTGATTGTCGGATTGACGGATGCACATAAAAGAGGATTTAGAATGTTAAGCGTCACCATTAATTTTCAAGAAATTATATATATGTTTATAGAAAGGGGAGATTCCGAGGTGAATTTCCGAGGGTTTGAATTGATTCCGCCGGTTATTCGCATCAGGCGGTGATTAATGATTTATAGGGATATTCGGTGTCGAATGACTATAATGTACTTTAATTTCGAGCGGATATTAAATTGTGGGGAGGTTTGATTACTCATATAAGACAAAGAAAAGGATGATGTAGTGCGGTCAAGTTTTTCAACAAGATTGGCGACTTTTCGCATCTCCTATTGTCTAATTACTCGTATTTGCATATTTGTTTTTATTATTTTTAATTTCTTTTTTTTTATTTGATTATTTTTAGTATTATTACTTTTATCATTTTATAGATAACATATTAGTAAATCAATTCGTATCGAGTTATATTCACTGAATTTCATATGACAGCAAAATTGTACTACAATCTAAAAGGACAATGTCCGTTAAACCATTAAATAAATAAATAAATAAATAAGGATTCGCAAGCGATGCTCATGATTTGGAAATCTCGGGAATTTAACGGTAAAAATTAATTGTAAAATTTATTGTAATCGCAATATTGAATTTCAAATTTTCAAACAACCAATCAGATGGAATTTTAAATTAGATCTTAGTCAGATAGCCAAATCATTATAACGACAATCCGTGATGATGATGAAATTTTAAAATCTATATGTTTTCGTCATTTGCTTTTGACGTTTGTGAAAACGGGGCAAAACTATTTATATATATTAAAATGAAATAAAACTCACCTCAATCAACGACATGATTATAATAAACAACGGTGGCGGACAACAATTATAACGATCGGCATTATATTTTTTATCGGTCTCGTCGCTATCGTTGGGAATGTCAATGATTGTCGTCGGAATTTGTTGATGATATTGTAATTGTTGCTGGATTTCTTGCAGATGCTGCTCGTGTGTCTTTTGCTGTTGTTGTTGTTGCTGCGCTTGTTCAATCATTCTTATTTGGACCGACAACCAAAAATTTCCGAAAAAATTTTTGGCTTTCTTTTGTTAATTTATTTTTCTGGGCTCGCGGGATTCTCCTTCTATTCTGCCACTTCTTAAATCCTTCGTTCACGTTCGCGAGTTTTTAGCAGCATTTCAGCACCCAGACAAAAGGTCAATCCTCGAGCTACTGGCATTGGGTACGAATGTATCATATATGAATGATGCATACAAAATTCTCCGCGTCCTTGCAATTGCAGTCAGCATCGGTATATATAGCGAATAGCGAGGTTTCTTTTACGGCGATGACACTCTGACGCTAAATTTATGCATCGCAACAACAGGATGAATTAAAAATTGTTGCGCGTTATTTATGTAAAAGCATGTGATCATATGTTGTAGTATCCAAGAAACATTGTCGAAATGCGGCAATTTGGTCGGAGTTGCTGTGTGTCTTTGTTGCTACCAAACACGACGTGTCTTCCAGACTATATAGTGCCGTCAGCCAGCCGTCTGAAATTCAAACAGAAAATACATACACGATAAATAAGAATGAAATGTGCAATTAGTATTATTTAAGTGAATAAAATTTCGCACAGTAACATGTTTGCCAGAAATTGCCATACTGTTGCAAAAATAGAATTGATTCAATACTAAATATAGAGTCGGTGTATGGGAAGGATGTACGTTGTTTGTCT
Organism: Microchrysa polita; assembly: GCA_949715475.1. Taxonomy (NCBI): domain Eukaryota; kingdom Metazoa; phylum Arthropoda; class Insecta; order Diptera; family Stratiomyidae; genus Microchrysa; species Microchrysa polita. Next base: position 757,654 of record OX454416.1, read on the forward strand.
GGAGCGGAAAGTGTTCCCCGTTGGGCAACATGTGCTTGCAATGGTGCAGTGTTATACAGACAAGGGATTTTATGCAAAGCCTATTCGGAAGGAAGGATATCAGTTCATGTTAATGGAAATGCAGTACTATGGGTGGTCTTTCGTAACGACACCACCAGACAAATTACCAACGGCCTTGATCGGCATGTACCTACTCTCCATCGACATACCATTTCAATCCGCACAGTCAATCGATTATTCAAATTTGCTTCGTTTACCCTTCGTTGCCTTCCTGCTATAAGTCCATATACAGTTTGTAATGTAATGAAACATAATCAGGCTCACTGAGAAACATGTAAATTCGCCTAGGCAATGCCGAATAATATCAGCATAACTTCATTGACCTGGAAACAGGAGTTTCAAGACATACATACACTAAGAAGCCGGCAGAAGAAAAAAAAACGTACGCCGTCGTCTAGTAGTACGAAATAAGCGATTCATGAAAATGTCGTTTGACTTTGTATAATATGTATGATGACGATAGGGAGCCTACAACACCAACAATTTCCTATAACGATACGATATAGGGAACTGGAGCACTATGCATACCAGTTCAATGGACTTTTGTCATGTTCTTGTGACATGGGTGCTCTTCCTTAAGAGGCCTAAACGCTACTTGGAATGCGCGTAACACCATGCCACCCAAGCTCTAATATAGATGAGTTCGAGAAAAAAAAAAAATGTAGAAGTTATCCAAAGTCAAAAAAATGGATTGGAATTTAGTTTGCATAACTCTTTTGGTTTTCATCGTATATTTCACGAGTCACGAGTGTTTGTTCCACGTTCGGATTAATGTGTTCAATATATATTGGAAAAAAAAGTATGTAATTGGTTAATGAGGGGTCATTTCATATTGGTTGATTAATGAAAGATATGGGAATGAATGTTAAAAGAATGGAGGTTAAATGCGAAAAATAATTTACACTATAGCTCAGCGCAAAATTGTTTAGTTGATTCCTTTCTATTCTTTATAATGATTTCGCCGATTACCTATACGTTAAGAGAAAGTGTTTAATTGCCATGGCTGGGTATCTCAAAAATCTATAAATAAATTCAAAGTTACAGCCCAGCATATTTGCTAGACCTAAATGAACCCAAAAACGACACAAGAACCGTTCAAAAATCTACTGAAAATATTATCTCATCAGTTTCCGTCAAAAATGGCAAGAATGAAAAAATCAAGTTTTACTCGGTAATAAATCAAACCCTCGATCGCCGTATGAAAAGAATAATTGTAAAAAATGTATATCCATACAATAATTTAAATGTATGTTTTTTTTAGCTGCGATAATGTATGTATTTGTACATATTTTGAAATAAAAAAAAATATAATTTCTGCGAGATCTGTTTGATATGGACTATCCCGGTAAGCTACGCGCTTTCAGCCTCATCAGTACCGTTGATGTATCTGATATCTGTTACATTTGAATAAAATTAGTCCATGTCTGGGAAAATTGTTCCAAAAAGTGTGCCTGCTCAATGGATCAAAAATTCGTCCGACTATGACATGAGATTTATATGCATAAGAAGTAATACAGTGAAACCTGTCTAAAGAGACCACTGTTGGTTCTCGAAAAAAAAAATGGTCGCCTAATAAGGGGAATGAACTAAAGGACTCAATTCATTAGTTTTGAAAGCAAAGTGTAACGCCCTTTCCTTAATAAGATGTTACTGACATATCCTACGTCTAAAAGATTGATCCACACCTTTTAGTCATCAGTCGAAGTTATAATTTCATACAAGTTGACAGATTGTCAGTTAATTGATTAACAGACAAATTTGTATGAAAAATTACTGTGGCTGTGACTATGGTCACTGAAAAGTGTGGATCGACCTTAAACGTGAAAATCGTTGAAACGCGGGCACCCATTTACAGCAAAATTACAATTTCAGAGCAAATTGCATGAAGTTGTATCGGAAACCAATTCCGTTCCGAAAAAAATAGGTCGTTATGAAAGGTGGTTGCTAGGTGATCTTTTAAACAGATTTCACTGTATACACTTTGTTGCTTATGCCAGCCGCGCAGCACCGTGATTTTTCGTTTTCTTGCAATATACACCACACCGCCACTGAGTCTAACCTAAGCTACACCTGTAATAATTTCTCATTGTATGCTGTGTGAGATCGCAATCGTTCGCCGAAGAACATATATGTAAGATTGGAATGTAGAAGGCCCCCAAAACAAGAAGAAATGAACAAACAAAAAACATCCAAAACAAGTCCATGGGAATATACTATTGCAGAGATATTTTTGCTTTGGTTAATTTGTATTAGAGCACCGTTTGTTCAGACGATGTATCTTTTCTATTTTTATTTTTTTTATTTTTCATTTTGCCAGTTATTCAAATCTAACTGTTCTAAGCATGGGTAAGCAGCTCAGCTCTGGTATTGCACTGTACATACACAAT